>JANHGB010051298.1:58856-119073 GCA_026283785.1 Coracopsis vasa
GTTGGTTTTGTTTTAGCGGCATTGTTAGTGGCTCCTGCCTTTATTCAGAGAAAATCTATATTACTTACTAAGAAGCAAATCCATCATTAGATCTGTTTCAGTATATATAACCAAGACTGACTGTAAAAGGCACACGTGCAGTGAAAGCGGTATGAACAGAAGCATCTTGATAGCCAACACACCTGGGAGAGAACCCCTGCCCCACCATCAGGTCTTTTGTGCTTACACTGAAACCTGAACTCCCTACTAAGTCAAACTGCATGCTGTGTGTTGGCTTGCATCCCAGCCCAGACCTGGATGGATATAGCTGTCTTAGCTGATGAGGAAAATCAGGAGGTAATGCAGCTTGAGCCTTTCTCTCACACGCAGGAGAGCTGGTTCCACTCACAATAATTTGAAAGTCACCCTACAGGAACTGCTTCCCTTTGTTTCTAACACATGATACACCATGTTTAAGTCTTCTTCTTTGTAAGTATCTGCTAAACATGTAGCTGCTCAGGACTGGCAGTTCTCAGAAGCATACCCAGTACAGACAGGATAACTAGTATATCCCACTGCACCAGTTGAAAAAATGAGGTTTTGATATGATTTTCAATGATGTCTGCAGACCATTTGCAATGGGTACCTGAAAAGTAATTAAGAATATGCATAGCTGTTCACAGCTTTACACTACATTGCATTGGCAGACAAAGACTGTAATTATATGAGCAGATGTGGTGCTGAAGAACCAGGACCCACTGTGTAGAGGGCTGCACTCCCAACCTGTAGACATGCACTTCTTGAGCTGCCCCTGATCCCTGTAGCTACTTAACTGAACAAACTAGTGTCAGCTGGGATTGTAGCACACTTATTCACTTTAAAGAAAGAAGCAGTTTGACCAGTGAAAAAGGGGAACAGAAGAGAGCGCACACCCTGAGTCAATGTAGCATTACTACATTATAATGAATAAAAGCCCTAGCTAATCAGTTATTCCATCAATAGCAGAGGCAGTTACATTTGAATCTCTGTAAACAAGCCCAATGTGGATCTACCAGTTGTATGGAGTTCAGGTCATCTGACATTCTTTTAATGCTAACACTTGTCCCAAGTTCTGTGTGGCTTTTTGGCATGAAAACTCCCGACAATGGATGATGGTCAGCTGACCCAGGGTTTTCTTCTTGCAGTTACTCACCTTTATTTTGCCCTGGACACCTGAAATGCTTAGTACTGAATTAGCCTTTCAATAGATTTTTATTCCAATAGTTAAAGTATCCATTTCACCCCTGAGAAATAACTGGAGCTTACTGTGCTAAGGCACATCTGGTATGAACCTCATTAATCTTGAAGCAGTATGGTATATGCCCAGCACAATTTTGGCACTGTGAAAGAGGAAAACAAGAACATTCCTTCAGAAGCTGTGAACACTTAGAATTCTTATGGGTTGCTATAGAAAGCATGGACCACCTTAGCAGTACACTTTCAGATAGAGCATCATACCAGCCATCTTGTCTTATTTTGCAGGAAAAAAAGAGAAGAGATTTCTCCATCTACTGGTTGATGTATCTTTACTGGTTCTCAGTTGGTTCTGCATAGTATCTGTTTCTACTTTATTAGAATATGAAAACCAGAGAAAGGAAATGGCTTTGTAAACATCTGAAACTATCACTGTTTTCACTAGAAAGAGAGCAAAATCTGTGCTCTTAAAGACACCACTTGGATCTTCTAATTTTTTCAAAAGCATTAACTAATTAATCCCTCTGCAGGTCTTTGTGTTGGTAGTAATCACCTCTAGTTTATACCTGAGCAAATGAATCTAGAGAGATTTGCCTCAATCGATTTCCTCCTTTCATTACCCATATGACTGCTCATGAGTTAAATACAACCCTAAATCATGGCGACAGTTATTTTCTTCAGTGTTCTGGAGGCAGGCAACCATCAAGGGTTCAGTCTTGCCACTTAATTGTATCTTACAACTTCAGAGTGCTATTTAAACTTATAGTACTATGTATGAGTAATAGTAACAGTGTGATTTAAAGTTTAGGTTAGGGAACATGCTGAATTATTGACTTCCAAGCATGTGTTTATATGATATAGTCTCTTACTCTTTGATCTCAATAGGATGTGTCAAAGATAAAGTTACTGTGAGTAGTCAGACTAAAACCCAGTCACATGTAACTAAATTTTAAGGAAGAGATTACTTCCTATTCTTGATTACCTTGATGACATTACCTATGGTGTTGCCGCACATGCTTAGAGGTTCTCAGTACTCAGACACAGTTCATTGTTCATCAAATACTGCATTGTTAGTTTTGCAATGCAGTTTATTCCTCCAGTGAGCATATGCATATATCTGAACTAGCAATATTTTCAACAAAACAGAGCTATGCTTTGGGAATCAGGCAGTAGTAGTATAGTTTAAGTGCCTCAGCTAGGGAAGTTTATGTATTTGCTGTTTGATTGCCTCTCTTTAAGAATACAAGGAGCACACAGTACAAATAATGCTAGTTGTATCAGTTAAAAGTGCTGCTAGACTGATTTAGTCAAGCTGCAATCCCTCCCAAATGTGCTATTATTCTGTAGGCACAACCTTATATCAAAAAATGTTAGAAAATATATGACCCATGGGGAAATAGAATCCTAAAGCTGATAAATTTACCTATAGTTTGGATTATGTTAATCAGTTTCAACAACAACAAAAAAATGGCTCCAAAGCAGCCCTATCTGCTTCACTGAGACTCTTCTTCAATTATTCCTTGCCTCAGGCACCTACTCTCTGGCCACAGCAGACTGGATTAGCAATGTTTTGGCTGCCACAACAAACCAGCTGATGTAGCCATAATATATAACATAACATGTCTTAGCATCAGAAAATAGGAGCTTTGGGTATGGACCTGCTTACTCTGAGCTTGTTGGGCACCAGGAAGCAGAGGGCAGCTTCATTGCTCCTGAGGGAAAGCAACCACATGCTGTTATTGCACTGACAACCAGGCAACTTTACCAACTCTTAGCCTTTTATTCTGACTCAAGGAACCTTTCTTGCATTTCACAAATGCTGGATTTTATTCCAAGCCTTACATATAAGGATGGTATGAATTTATTTTTCCCACAAAGCTTCTCACCCTTATAGCTGCTGAAAAAAGCTGAAGAATTTGACGTAGTTAAAACTTCAAACTCCAAAAGATGAAAGGGCAATGAAGCAAACACAATTGGGCTTATTTGAAGCTCAAGGTTTTTAGGACAGTCACATAATTTTTGAGAAGCTCAATTTAACACAGGGAAAGGGAGAACATTTGCATGTTTGGGACTGGAGGTTATAAAGCAAGTCTACAGCAGAGCAACACACACAAGGTACTGCTCCTTTCTGCCCCAGGGCCCCTAAAGCAGCACACCGACCACACACAGCCCAGACAGTACTTGTCAGGGGCCAACAAACAACAGCTCAACAGCAGGACTTCCCGCTGCCTTCAGCTGCTAGACCAGAGGCAGAGGAGCAAGAAGGAACCGCTTCCTACTGTCACCTTCCCCTGCAATGCCTACAGAGATGTGAACAAGGCTTGGAGAACCAGCACGCACTCCCCAGGGCAGGTAAGCCACATGGCACACATATGTGGGGAAAGTCTTGACTAGTGCAGTGTGCTCGTTCACAGCATTATTAAGCCTAAAGGCCATATGAAGTCTCTAGTTCCTGGTGCTTTAGTGAGACTAGAATTGAAAGGAAGCAATCATATTTACCAAATGGTTAATCAGCTGTCCTTTCCTTTCTGAAAAAAAGCTGGTTTTGGCTTTACTGTAGCAAGAGGCAAAGTTAATTTACTGTCTTCTTTCCTTCAGAGCACTGTCTCCTAGAGAGCACTTCTGATCCCTAAGCAGAGCTGCTGCATAAGGAATCCTGATAAGCAGAAAGAAACAGGATGAAGAAAGTGCTTTATTCCAGGGCAACACTCGCCTAGTTCCTACTCGTGGTGAAACCACTTCCTCTGCCTGAAACCAGCCAGGCACACAGGCTATATTGATGTAGGTTAATTCATGTGTTAGGTTGTTGATATCAACTCCTTCACATCACCATTAAATACAGGTTGCTTTATGCAGTGCTGTGTGTGCTTGAGACTGAGAAAGCAATGAGTTCACAGCAATGGAGGCAAAATATGATGTGGCCCATGGGAGCAGGAGGTGTTACTGAAATGCAATTTGACGTAGCAGCTTTGCAGTGTGCTGACAGGCGCACAAGGTGATCAGGCCACCAAAGAGCTGATGCTCATTCCTTTATCTGCAACAGGGATCAACAAGTAAAAAGCAGTAATTGAGCCCCCTTCACTGTCTGTCTTGTTCCCCGATTTGGGTCCTGGGGAGCCCCACATGTTTTCTCACCTGTTCAGCCCCCAAAAAGATGCTGCAAACCCAGCCTCCTCGATTGTGTGTTTTGAGGGGTAAGTGTGCTTCCTTTTAGTCCCAGGGAACAGTTCTTTCCTATTTGATGGCTTCATTTCTGTCTACACATATATGGTTTCTCTAGCTCTCATCCTTCCAAGGAAAATTCATCCTCAGCTCCACAATGAAACCCTGTGAGAATTCCTTGGTACCCCGGCCACTCATCAGAATAAGAAAATTGGGAATTACAAGGCATCTATTAAGGGCTTGTAAGAGCCCATACTACAGTATTTCCAGTAGCCAAAATGGAGATTATTATCATAATTCTCAGCACCTTTCCTTCTTGGCCCCAAATACCCTCTCATGCTTCATCTTGTCTTCTTTCAGAATTGTCAGATCCCAAAGCTGGAAAACCTGTTGGAAATCACTCTTAAATTTCAGTGCGGGATGATAGAAACCCACTCCCTGCTCCCAGACACCTCTCCATCTCTACAGAGAAAATGTTGAAGTTGCTTACACTTCACCCAGACCCTTTTGTGTATTAAACAGGATGCTGCCCCATCACACATGAAGGTTCTTTCCCCTTGTCAAAGCACTCGCAAACCTCTGCCAAACTGTTCTGCAGTGCCATCTAGTGAGACAGACACATTTTCACAGAGCTTCTTGCAGCCTAGGCGCATCCATCATTCACATTATGCTGCTTATTTTTTCACTAAGGCTTGTCTTCCTTTCTCGTATAAACCCCCTCCTGCGTCTTTTGGTGTTCAGAGTTCATCCAGACCAGCTCTTTCCTCCTAATATGAGGCCAAAGTCTTGATTCGACAGCAGTTTACCAGCATATCAAGACTATGGCAGCTTCACAGTCTGTACAGGTTAGATGGGTGTAGATGGTATCTCCTGCCCTTCAAGAAAACCTGCAAATGTGTGGAGATAGGATATGTGTGAATGCAGTCTTCCATGCTATGGGAAGGAGACAGACATCAGATAGATAAGGAGAATGACTATCTAGGTAAGGGAGTAAGGTAATAATCTGGGCAGGGAGGTGGGAAGAGGACAAGAGATCAGTTGAGGAAATCTGATGTTGCAAAGAGAATGGAGCTGAGCAGCAAGAGACATGGAGGTGTGGCAGAAGATGACATGGAGATACAGCAAAGCAAGGTGTGAGAACCATACAATACAGTGAGGCAATGGGAGACAAAAGCCGTGGAGGCACATAAATTCACTATGACAGAAAAATGGAAATGGCCAGTCCTGAGCGGCAGCACTGAGAAGCTGCAAGCAAGCTAAGATCAGGCTGGGATGCATGTTCATGGGGATTTGCTGAGGATAGGGCCTGTGGCAAGTGTAAAAGGTAAGTGTTGAATGATGACTATGCGCATGTGTCAATATTCTGGTTTTCTGTTTGATTATTTAAAGACTTGTGAATGCATATGAAGTGTGTGCATGCACAAACCTTAAATTATATTATTAATATATAACCTGAACTAATATCTAATATAAATCCTATCTTATACTGCAGGCTTGAAGCTCCAGCTTTGAGCTCTCCAAAACTAGTAACTGTTGGACAGGGTTGCCAGTTGCCTATACTTCCTAATGCCACCACATGCCTTTGAATGAATAGATGTTCTACCTAGAGAGAAGTCAAGAGGTAAGAGACTTGTCTGTAGGAAACTGTGCAAGACTGCTGGAGAGGATGAGCTCATGGCTGAGGCAGCTAAACAATGCCACAGACACAGACTCTATCTCTTCCCTTTCCCCAGAATGCCCAGGGGACAGGCCTAGTCTTTTAAGCCAGACTTTTCTTAAGTGGTGCTCAATGTGTGCTCTTTGCTTTGGCGGTACCAGACTGGAGATCTATGAATGTGGTTAGCAGACAGGCAGAGACATAAAGCTATAAATAACGTCATGAAGAATTCCCACACTGAATCACTGCTAAAGACTATACCATAAAACCAGCCTGGCTGGGGGGAATGTCTATGCCAAGAAAACCATCAGCTTGCACGATGGCAGTTTCTGACTTTCTCATGTGTTGCCAACCAGTTTCCACATGCCCAAGCACAACTCTACTTTTTCAGAAGGTAGATGTCCCTGTGGTCTGATCTGCTATGATGTTTCATGCAGTTTTATGGGGCTAGGAGTCAAAGTACTAATAAATGTAACAGCATGTAAGCTGATCTTTTAATAAAGCTGAAGTTATTGGGGGGGAATGAATATTTTTCAGGTTTCAGAATAGTCTATGTTGCATTTTCCATTTTGCTTGGACAGAAATGTGAAGTGGTGGCAGCAATAAGGGAGAAGAAAGCAGCCTCTTATAACCATTAACTATATCTCGAAGCACCTGAAAGAATACTACAGTCACACCCTGTTTTCAGTTCGGTAAGGATAGGAACTTAGCGTACTTCTAAATAGCAAAAGGGAAAAAAATATGAAAGGGAGAAAAGCCACAATAAACTTATGGGGTATTTTCCATCCTGTGGGGCTGGCTTTTCAGTATTTACATTACATAATATGCAGCTACTAGAATTACTGTGTCGTATTCCAGAAAAGCTTCCGGAAACCAAATTATTTAGTGGCTAGGCATGAATGCTAACCCCATCATTTGAAACACAAGCTAATAATATAGAAGTTTACTCTACCCAAGGGTATGTGTATCCATCATATTGAGATGCATTCTTCTGTATGATAGGTTCAGCTTGATGGGCATGTTTACAAAGGCTTTCTTCCTAGGATGATTGGACAATTTTGGTTTGGGGTAATAGAGACATTTGAAAAGTATTCTAGCATAGTGTAAAATGCTCCAGAGATCTGGCTATAAAGAGTTGAAGACTGAGGAAATGAGCAAAACTCAGAAAGGAGAAATGAAATCATCAGTCTCAAATGGCCAAGAGGCCTGCTGGGGTAGCCTGTGGTTGTCACTGAAAGAGCCATGGTCGACATTGCTGTTCCTTCGTGCCTACACCATGCAAGACTAAGACTGCTGGTCATTTGTGGTGCATGAACTCACAAGGCTTCTCTCTGATTTTCCCAAGAAACCCTTCCTGTGGAACAATAAAGACCTGTCAGTGAGATCCCTAAGGCTTTCAAAGTCTTTACAGCTGACGTGGCATCCAGTGGCCTGAAGTGCAGTGTGAAACACGTGGACCATAGACTTTGTTATTGCAATATAACATTTAACTCCTCATCTCCAAAACACAATTCACCACCAACATATGAGATCAAGCAAAACAGCTAGGTTTACACAATAGAAATTCACTGCTTCCTGCATGTTCTCTCTCCCTACTGCCCACAATGGCAGTTCAAGTTGGTCTCTTTAGCAATTCCCAAATATCCCACTGATTTGTCTTGTAAAAAGTTTCTTCCCACAATTTAAAACTATGAAAAGATGCATTCACTTACCATATTTGCCCATTAAATGTCTGCATTTTTTCTCAGAAATATGTTGAGGGCATCTGTTCACAATCTACCAGTAATCTGTTACAACTAGCCAAAACCAGAGACATTATGTGTGCTAGTTTTACCAGAAGGTCAGGGGTCAGGTTGGACTGGGTTATAAAGCTGCTACTTCTTTGCAGCTGCCAGACTGAGCCCTTTTACAAATAAAAGTATAACAATTCTTTAAAAAACAGCTGTCTAATATCCATTTTCAGAGATGGACTGGAGTCCCAGCTTGCAAGAACTTCCCTTTATGCTATATTTGGTTCAGACTGACTCTTCATGACAGCACAGAGAGGGATTGATGAAGTGCTGTAGCTACATCTCCTGCCTAAGGACTCAGTCTGTCTACAAAGGGTGTTGCCCCCAAAGAACCCTCAGCACATCTAAGGAATCTATGTGAACACGTTTCATATACAAACTTCTTGTGAGAAAGTCCCTTTTTTATGTAATCATAAACCTAAGAGAAAGGGAAACTGTGATTAGAGCAAGTAACAAGAAACAAAAGCATCATTACAGTGGGAGAAGACAGGTAGAAAGCAGGGGAAGGCAATGGGCAACACAGGGGGACTGTAAGGAGTGGCTGTTTGGTTTGGATGAATAATGCTAGAAGAAAGTTTGAGGGGGTACTTATTAGTCTTTTTCTTTTCCCGACAAAGTGGCAGGTCTCCTTTCCCTGTGAGGCTCTGGAATAACAATGCTTCTCAGACATTAACATGTTATAGCTTTGGGGCTCTGAAACCAAAAGTATTTTCCCCTTGTTATCAAAACCATCAGTGTCTCTCTGCTTTTTCCTGGGAAGTTCAGAGTAAAATTCATGTTTGCAAAATTTAAAATAGACAGTCTTTACCCACACATCTGTTTCTACTTAAAAGAAAATGACAGCAGGGGAAAAGATTCTTTCCTTGCATTTTGTCTAAATCTTACCCCCATTCCTCCTACCCCAGGGCCTGCTTTTACTGGTTTCATCCTTGCAAAGAGATTTCCTGTATCCCTGACTGTCACAGGAGCAGACAGCTACTACAGATCTACTGGCAAAGCGTGTAACGAGTGTAAGAGTGTTTACCCTGGTCAGGAACAAATTTGAACGTTTCATGTTCGTGATGCCAGCACTCCAAAATATCTCTGAGGCAAGATCACCTAGTAATAGGCCCAGGTAATGTCTTTCTTGAGGGCTTTGCTCATTTACCAGGAAGAAATGTGAGCAGTCCACTTTAGCTTCCAAGAGTATCAAAGGTATGTTCAGACGCCAGCAGGATTGCAAGAAGGCAGCAATCCAAACCTTTATCCACCACAAACTCCCCACAAACAAAATTAGAAACCATCAAGTGTCAAAACCTGACAGCTGAAGAGTAACCTAATTGTCTACTACCAGGAACAGGCTATGGTCTTCGGGATTGACTAACCACAAACAGAAACAGTGATTTGAAGATTTACGAAAGTGCGAAGCTGTTAAAAAGAGGGGGAGCCGTAATCAGTCACACAGCTTAAACTGCACAGTATGGGTCTATAAATACCAAATAATCCTTAATTGGTGCTGTACTTTCATTTGGAGCACCCCAAAATCAGTCATTTAACACCAGGGAGATTTTTGAAGGGTTTTTTCCAAGTGGGTAATAGTGCTAGACTAACAATTACTAACTCCAGCAGAAGCACAGCTCTAGCTCTTATGGGCCAAGCACATCCCCCAACTTCACAAGCATGAAGACGCAAATATCCACTCTGAAACAAGCTGTGAATAAAATTGTTAAAGAGCAAACTGGACCTGATGTGCCACTAGTGAAAACATCCTTGGAACACATCAGAGACCTGTTCCTGATGAGGCTTCAGTATTACTTCGAGGGCAAGAATCCCCATGGATTCAAATATTCCTGAAAACCCTGTCTGGCACTAAGAAGAAAAGTAGCATTTTTCCAAACGCAGAACACCTATAAGGGCTTGTTTTGTGATGGAAAGTGTGTTGTATCGGCAGAAAGAGAAAGAGGGGAGACAAGTGTGCTGCAAAACCTCATCATGCACCTCGTATTTTGGAATGCAGACTTTTGAATAAAACAAAGCAGCTGATCACAGAGTGTGAGTTTAGCAAGTGACTCTCATGTCAGCAAAAAGATTTTGATAAGATATCTGTCACACAGGGACTCCAGTGCCTCCAAGTCTGAGAAGAAAGAGGTCAGCAGACAAAAACACTACCTAGAATTGCTAGAATTGAAAAGTGCTAGAATTGAAAAGAAAACAATTCCAGAAAGACAGTAGTTTTATTGAGTTATGAGTTGTCTCTTAGCATCACGTTACTATCTCTGGATGATTTATGTTGTCCTAGGAAAGCTCTGGTGAGCAAAATGTTCAATCAAAAAACATGAGTTCAGTAATTCCTCTGAGCCTGGCATAAACAAAGGTGTTTTATGCCAAGTGGACATAACCAGGCAAGATCTTTGACATTCCTACAGCAACAAGTAATTGTTATTATCCCAGCTTTAGATATGACAATAGCTTTCTTGTCTCCTTACATAAGAAAGACCCATCATTTGCTTTATTAGGCCTGGTAATCTTCCCAGTAACACGGCACACAGAATGTGGGAAAAGTCGTGACTAGTGCAGTGTGCTCTTATTCATAGCATTATTAGCCTAAAGCCATATGAAGCCTCCAGTTCCTGGTGCTTTAGTGGGACTAGAATTGAAGGGAAACAATCTGATTTACCAAATGGTGTCCTTTCCTTTCTAAAAAAAAAAGTTGCTATTATCTTTGTAGCAATAGGTTACTACTGTAACAATGGGCTATTACTGTAGCAATAGGCAAAGTTAATTTACTTCTTTTGTATTTCAGAGAATAATAACTTAATAGAATTGATTTTTGAACAGGTCTCAAAGTTTGATCAGCACAACAGTATGGTCACGTCATGATGTGAATGAATCCTCAATGCAATAAACTCGTTTTAAAGCAAACTTTTAACCTGTTGAAGCCTCACATTGGGTTTTGTTGGGTTTTTTTGCAGTTATTAATATATTTTTTGTTAGGGAATAGCCAGAAGTTACAAGTGACCTCAAGCCATGTTAGGTATCCAAACAAAAGAGAGCAATGTCAGCCTGGAACAATAGTGTCACTTGTCCAAAATCATTCAACAGGTTTCATGTATGTTGTTTTATCACTACAGCAGAGCCTAGTGAAGGCCCATTTCAGTGCATGGGGAATGAATCCTTGACTGAACAGCCTCCATTACATAGATCCTTGTAACCCTTTTTCAGAGGTGCACCAGCAATTGCATTGCCTAGAGCAGCTCTTTGAAGCGCAGCAGGTTTGCATTTAACTTAATTTTGCCTTTGGTGTAATTTGTGGAGGACTTTTCACATCCATAAGAAGAAAAGAAATGTTAAAAGAGAGAAGGGATTTTTTTACTCTTTAAAGATATTGGTTGTCTCAAGCTGGACTGCTAGAACAAGGCTGCAGAAGACGGATTAACAGTCCTGGTGCTGCAGAAGTAGTCGCAGACCTGCAGCGCATCACGCAGCCAGACTTGCTTTTGTATAATATTTTAGAGCATGCCTTCTTGGGAAAGCAATATTTACATGTTTCTTCCATGTGAGTTTACATTTTCAGGACTGTTCTAGCTGTGAACATCCAGAACATCTCGAGACAGCCTGCTGTGCAAGTCTGCCTGAGGGGTCCTCTGAATTCCCCTGGTAAGATCCAAGTTTGATCTCACCTGTGCAGTGATGTGGTGCATAAAGGACCTAATTCAGGTTGCCTGGTATTAATTTTCAGGAGATCGAACTCTGACCTGATACAGCCTTCGTGGTTTGTGTGTGTTTATTTGTATTTGAACCCCTTCAACAGGCGTTTCTAGCTACATACACGAGGGACGACTGCAAACATTCTTCTCACGACCAGTGTGTTGTAAATCCTGCAGCTCCTTGGTGCAGTATTCTTTTTTAGAACTGTAGCAATTCCCCATTGTTTTACATCCCATGACATAGGAGAGCGAAGGTTCACTGGCTGGATTTCCAAAAGGGCGGACAAATTTATTACCACTAATAATATTTTCAGCTACGAAATTAAATCGGCTGAGCAGCCAAAGCTTCTGACTGAGGAAGGAGGATCCCACATTTGGGACTATTCACTTGCTCTGTGTAACACATTAGCAGTCCACAGTCAGAGCTCAGTCTCCTCTGGACATGAACTTGAGAGGGGAGAGCGCTGACGGCTCAGCAGGCTGGCTCCTTGCAGGCATTTAGGGCTCCCCTGCCACTTGACAGCTTAGAAGGACATAGGTACAAGGAAGGCAAGGCAAGAGAGAGAGAATAGTGCGAGAGAAACAAATCTCAGCTCCTGGACACTATGAGCAATCGCTCAGGGAGGATGGGGAGGGCTTGGACCATCTGAAAGGACAACCAGCTGTGTTGGCTCAGGGTGCGAACTGGTGATACTTGGGGCAGAAATGTTTTCCAGGGTGACATGCGGCTGTGGTGTCACAGCATGCCATTGTCCCAGTTTATTCAATATGTCTTTGCTTCTTCTGCAACATCGAGTACTGGCCAAGGCTGACAGATGAGGAAAGTTTCCTGCAATAGCAAAGATGGCTTAGTTTTCATTCTCCACTCCCTCATCCATCACTCACACCTGTCCCCAGGCTGCAGCTCACCAACCCTCAAACCTTCTCCCTTCCCATCTCCTCACAAAGCAGTGTATTTTGGGTTAGGGGGATGCCAGTGCTCACAGACAGAAGGACATCCCACATACAGCTCAAGCAGCACACCTGAAGGCCTGGCAAACTGTGGCACAAGAGCAAGAATGAACCTCCTGTGATGGGGTGGAGCCAAGGGATCACTTTTTGTTGTCTTCATACCAAAGGAAAATTTAACATGTAACAACAACTGAGATGGGAAACTCTGGTCTTCTCTACCATACTGTGAGCACGGGATCCATCCACTGTTTTCAGAAATGTTCTTTTTGTGTGTATTTTCCATAAAAGCCATTTCTGGCAAAGTTTGTCTCGCTACACCGCTGACTTTGGCAGGGTTTTAACCTGATAGAAAATACTTTCATAAATGTCATTCATTGGCCTTTTTCTGCCCTCTCAGTTTCACTACATTTTATATTACATTTAAATATTTTTTTAAAATGTGCTTACTGTCTGAATACATAAGACTTTTAAACAAAACTTTTGCAATGCTATGCAGCATCTGACCGGTTCGTTACAGTACATGAAGCATTATTAATATCTGCTAATTAAATGCACAGTGATGGTTCATCACTTAAGTAAAAAATAAGCTTTAATCCAAAGAAATTTCACTGTGAGATTCAGAGTTGTTTTCCTTTCCTTTTTCCCAAACTGCAAAAGTATTTGAAACTAGCTATAGATCAAGCTTATAACAGGATCATTTTAGTTTTATTGTGCTCTTGGAAGGAGATAGGAGTCAGGCTAAATCCAGAGTATCAGTAGCAATTTTGGATTCCTTCTTGTGCACATCTTGAGAGTCTATCTGTTAGAGATGGGTAATGTCCATAGCTTAATCTTAGACATTTGCTATTAATGTTGATCTGTTTCAGCTTATGACTCAGAGTGCCTTGCTGCCATAACACACTGAAACCCCTAAAACTCAGTGACAATGAGTGCTTTCATTATGTTAGCAGAGAAGGCGAGGAAGGTGGGGAATGGTAATCTCATTTTACAAATTGAAGTTATGGGTATTTATTATGAGTCATTTTACTGTTTGTCTCACCATATTACCTCACTGGAATATCTGCTGAGCTTCATGCTGAGAGACAGCCTGTGCCCTTGGGAGCCTTTCTACCCCAACTAGACATGGAGCACCTAAGGGGGAGGTACACAAACCGTGAGAGGGATGACTGCCATGGGGCTCAGACAGGGCAGCAGGGTATGAGCAGTAGTCCCAGCTCTCATAGGCTGCTTCAAAAGGGTAGACAGCTCCAAGAGAGGAGGATGAGCTTCTTCCACTCAGGCTTGTACCTCTCAGAACTAAAAGAAGGGAAAAAGGATGGGTCCCCCTATTCCACCTATAAGCTTCATCATCCTCCCTTGAGGACCTCTCCCTGATTTACTTGTTAGACTCAATTCCAGATCTGTCTCTGCAGTGAGCATAAAGAGAAAATGAAAATAAAACTGTTGGACATCAGCAAGTAAAGTAATGTCTCCTTCATTTCTGGCCACACTTCATTTGAAGGAGTGGGATCTCTCAAGCAAGCTGCAAAGTGTTACAGACATCAGGAGAACCAAATAAAACTCATTTCTACCTTTTAGCAGCAGAGTGGATTGCCTGAGACTCTGTTTACCATTCTTCTGAGGCAGGATTTGTTTCACTCACCCCAAGGGCCAGGTGGACACATGCAGGAAGAGAGCTATCGGATGTCAAGCTATAACAGCATTCTTATGGTGGGTCTGTTTTCCCCATCCCGAACATCCATCTCTTCCTGCATGTCCTGAAATAAAAACTCTGACCCTAAGCCTATACAACAAAAGCTGTCCTCAGTGCCTTCTTTCTCATTTACTTTCTATATTGTCCTTTATAGACTTGGCACCTTGATCCCTCCTTCAAGCCTTCTGCAATGCCTCATGGGAATTTCTTCAGCTCAACCAATTTTCAGAACTTCTAAAATTAAAAATATATATGTAAGAAAGAAAAACAAAGAATTCCAAACAGACGTCAAACTACAGCACAGAATCATTCAGATATTAACTGAAATATAAGCAAATAAACATGTCCAATTGACCAGAGCGGTGCATTGGTTACACAACCTTCAAAACAAGGTCAGGGCTGAGGATTTCAATGTGTTTGTTTCTCTGAGTCATAAGTGTATCAGGCTCCCTGGGAAAGGCCAGCCAAAGGAGATCACTCTCTGTCTTCCCTTTTGCTTCATTCCACTGGCCATAAACAATTCCCGTACGTGATCTTGAGTGGTACAAAATAATTGGAATTGAATCTGATTCACAGGGAGCGCACCAGTGTCCCATAATCATCATTTTTGCCTCCCTCCTGTCAAGTTCATTATCTCAGCATGGCTTTTCTGCTCTGTTTTGTTTCTATTTATATGACCTTTTTTCCCCCTAACTAGCTCACTCGTTGCATTGATCCAGGTGTTTGGTAAACTGAGATGAAAGTCCTCAGTCACAGAAATAAATACAAAATAAATAAGAGATATTTTATTGTTTCTGCAGATTATTAAAAAAAAAAAATCGATGTTCTCTTCAAAATAGCATGAAATTTGCAAATGCCTCCTGTCCTCATCTTTTAACAGACCGATTAGGGTCCCAAGAGGGTACCAGGCAAGGGTGGGTAATGGAAATCTGTCATCTTGGACTTAGGCTTTGCAGGCATTGCATGGCTGAGGTCTCTGTGACTCTTGATTCAGTGGAGTAATTCCTTAAACCAGTGTTGAGAGCTGAGGTTGTTCACTGTATTTCTATACAGCAGGTAATGCAGCCTTGTCAACAGGTAACAGCACTGTCCAGTGTCCTAAAGATTTCATTACTTATCTTGTATCAACTCCCCTTGAGCTGCAGCAGCAGCATCTGCTGCACTTAGAACACATTCTCTCACTTCTTACTGCAGGAGCAGAAGCCACACTACAAGGACACACACACTCGTCTGCCCCATATAATCCCTATAACTCCCTGACTGCAGGGATGGGCTTTTTTCCCCTGAGTTCAGCTCTGTTTCCACTTCCACAGAGCATTTCCTGGTGGAGGAAAGTTATCACCCCAGACCCATTGGATTTACTTTTATTACAGCTTATACAGAGCCACTGATCTGTCCTCTCTTCTGAGGAGAGAATAGGGAAAGCACATAGTCATCGTTCTTACAACAACAGACCCTATGCAGGAAAATCTGGACTAGAAATAACTCTTTCTTTCTAACAAGAGTCTCAGGATGTGAGCTGATTGATTGGTTTCCATTTTTCTTGCTGTCTCCACAGCAAAAAGAAAGCTAGAAAACTTCATCACACACACGTCTGCAATGAGAGCAGAGGTCAGCACTGGCATTTGATGTGGTTTCAAAACTGCAGAAGCAGCTCCCCAGGGTCTATTCTACTTGGCAAGCTATATTTTTTTCCTTCATGAAATAAAACCAGATACAAATCTGGGATTTCTAGTTGCTGTAAAGGAGAAACAGAACCACATGGCTCATTATTTGGAGTTGATCAAGACCTACCTACCTGGAGTTTTGACTAGCCTTCGGACAGGTTTTCTCCCCATACTGCCTGGAAAAATAAACATTATACATATCTCTTGCAATGATCTTCGCAAGATTTCTGACTCTTTTGTGCAAACTACAACAGTTTGGGTGGCTCAAATAAAGGTCACCTGAGCATTCAACTTTGTACCTTCTTAATCATGGAGAGTTCCCCCACCAGAATGTCATCTAGCATTGATCATTCTATGATCACATCAAATTACACACATTACAATGGAGGCATTTGCAGGTATTGGGGGTATTTACAAGTATTCCCGGTATTTGCAGGTATAGCTGTTAAAGTCAGGGTTCAATGGGAAACAATAGGAAATTTTCATTCCAAGCAATATAGTAATAAAAATTGACCATTTTGCACAATTTCTCTCAAAGGATTTACAACTAGTTTAAATTCTTTTCAACTTTTTATTTCAGAAAATACTTATCCTATTTCCATAGAAGAAAATATTTTTAATTCATTTTCTATTAAACTCTAGTTTCAAGTATGCTACTAGGATGGAATCAGGCAGTAGAAAAGAAATCTGTACTATGCCTACTTTGGAAATGCAAAATGATAAATTTTAAAATACAATGTTTTTTAATGTAGAGCATTTGAATGATTAGCAAAAAGGGACCACTATATCACCACAGTTGACAGGAGACAGTAAACTGCCATGCAGATTTTAGGTCTTCAAATAGTTTCTTTAGTTGCAGTCTCAGACTATAGGTGAAGTCTCAGAATATGGATTTGTTGTGGTTTAAGCCCAGCCGGTAATTCAGTACCACGCAGTCTCTCTCTCACTTCCCCACCCTTCCTCCCCCCCTGCTCCCGAAGGGTTGGGGAGGAGAATCGAAAGAATGTAATTCCCACAGGTTGAGATAAGAACAGTCCAATAACTAAGGTATAACACAAACCACTACTGCTACCACCAATAATAATAATAAGGGAAATAACAAGGGAAGAGAATACAACCTCTCACCACTCTCCGACCAATATCCAGCCTGACCCGAGCAGTGATCTAGCCCTTCCGGGTAACTGTCCCCAGTTTATATACTGGGCATGACGTGCTGTGGTATGGAATACGTCTTTGGCTAGTTTGGGTCAGGTGTCCTGTCTCTGCTTCCTCCCGGCTTCCCCTCCTCCCTGGCAGAGCATGAGGCTCAGAAAGTCCTTGGTCAGACTAACCATTACTAAGCCACAACTGAAAACATCGGTGTTATCAGTGCTGTTCCCAGGCCGAAAGTCAAAAACATAGCACTACAGCAGCTGCTAAGAAAGAGAAAAAATGACTGCTACTGCTGAAACCAGGACAGATACTTAAGTGTACAGAGACAGGACTATGAGCACCAGCACTACTTGGAAAATATTTTCAATCTGGTATCTTGCCTCTGATGTGTCTCTCAATGCAGGTACATATGAAAAATCAAAGCCCTTCAGTTTCATCAATAGTAAGGCTGTGCTTGTTTAAGATTAAAACAGGGATAGGGTAAGGCAGGGAGAATGCGGAGATGCTCTTTGGCATCTGCAGCAGGGCTCATGAAAGAGGTTTATCAAACCTAAAAGTCATTCTGATAAGCCTCAAGCACAGGCACTGGAATAGCAAATCCGTCATTACTAAGTACCATGTTCAGACTTCATGACCTTAGAAATGGACTGATTTCAGTAACAAAAATCCTTATCCTTACTCCTTATGGAGTTATACATTTATGACATGTTATGTGATTGTGACCAACTGAAGAAATTGCCTAACCTGGTGAAAACCACGGGTTTCTCATGTCTGTTGTTCCAATAAGTTCTCTTTTAATCAGGGCTTCTATTGTGTAAGGCAGTTTTTGGATGATAGTGTCTTACCTGGAGACCAAGGCTTAGTCAGTGTAGAACCCCTTCCTTTAGTTCAGTGCCCTGAGCACTGTCTTTTAAACGTCATTCAGGTTTGGTCTTTCTCAAAACCAGTGGCTTTTTAAATATTTCTTGTGAAATAGAGAAACTTTGATGCAAAGGACTGAGAATGTCTTTACCTTAAAATAGCTTATAGCTCAGCAACTCTACATGTTCTTGAATGAGGAAAGCAGCGCAGGAAGTACCAGGACTGAATGAGTGCCTAAAGGCATCTTTATGCATCTCACTGCTATGTTCTTTCCTTTGAATGAGACAGTTGAAATGAACAACATGGCCATTTAATCGTGACCCTTTGTGAAGGATAATACATACTGCAAAGTATGGTGAAATTAAAAATGTGATACTGACTTCAGATTTTCCTGTTATTTCTTTATTCTGGATTCTAGTTTTTGCCAAACCACTTGTATCCAATGTAAGTTGAGTAGACTCCTCACATGGATGCATTTGGTATGATTCAAAATGCCTGGCTTAGATTTGCAGGTGCCACCATGGAGTTCAAAAGTTTGGTGTTACAGTATGCTTTTTAGAAGTACTTTGGTACTTTTTACCAACAATAGGACCATTTGAGAGAATGTAAATTAAAAGCTTGTGTCTGTATACAAAAATCACCCTTCTCCAAGCTTAGGTCAGTGTAATCACTGTCAGCCAGTTATTTGGATTTGAAATTTGGTGGCTGCAAGTCTGACTGAAAAGGAGCATTCAAAAAAAAATCTGATTTTTGTTTCTCTTGCTTTTATTCTTTGTAACATCAGCATTGTAAAATATTGTTGCTTTTAAATTCAAACCCAAACAATAATAGACCTATAGAAAATGTGATTCGCTGTTTTTCTGTAAATAAGAGGTCTTCAGTCAAGATGTTCCAACCTCTAACAGCATGAGAAGAAGTGTGACAGCTCTTGCGACACTGTCTTTCATCTACAACATAGCTGTCACAATTAATTCTCGCACCATTCCTTGATCTAACTCAGAAAGACAGCATTCATTTTGTTAAATGCTGAAGCAAGTTTCTGTGTGTGGAAAGACAACACAGGATACATTTTAATAACCTGAATATGCAACATAAATTATTACTCACTATCATGCTGAGCTGTCATATCAGATTTAACATGTTCAGATGAAAAGGTAATACATTAGTCACCTTTCATACTACAAATACCTATTATTTCTGGTTGATAAATGATAAACACTTAACCATATTCTGCTGGCTCTGCTTAGAAAAAACAAAGAAGCTAATGCTACTGAGATCTGATGTCTTACCCTTCTTGCATGCTTTCTAGAAATGATTGCTTTCTTCCTTTCATTCTCCATTTTCTTAAGAAAATTGCAAATGAGACATAAGTTTTACAAGAAAAAGTGTTTGACGAAGGCTAGGGAATCAGCAAAATAAACATGTATAGTTCTGCTATTAAGAGTCTGAATTTAATGATCATCCCATTGCTCGAATTCTGCTTCCAGGAATTCCCTAGATTTTCAACACTGCTGAACTGCTGCAATTGTACTACATATGGTCTGTATTTAGGCTGCTCAAAAGTGAAGTTCAGCAAATCTGTTAATCCACAGAGAGAATTACTGCTCAACAGTGTATTCTTTCATGTTTTCTAAGGAATTTCTACTCAATGGTTTAAAGATTTTTAGTGTGACTGAGGGTTTTGTCACAAATTTTCCTTTCATGAGCCTCACTGGCTTAACCTCTGTAGGCTGTTCTCTTAGCCATTAGAGAGACTTGTCATCTATTTAATAAATAGGTGGGCATGGCAACAGTTCCAAATAAACACTGGTCCTTCCACTCCAGAATTCAGAGCTGTGCATTAAACAGCTTGGTAAGAAATGCATCAATAAGTTCTGGTGTGCTTCTGTTTTGCAAATGGAAATAATCTATAACTTCATTTTTGAAGTTGCAGTCTAGCAACACTCAGATTTTTCTTCAGGTCAAAGCCAGCAATATCTGTAATTTTAGCAATAGCAGCTGGAGGAATGGAATCTATTGATTAATCGCACTGGCTGAATGACATATTGTTTCCTGAAATTTATTTTATTCTCTAGAGCTTTTCTTAGTGAAGATTTACACAGAAGATGGTTAGAGATGGGGCTTATGCAGTAAGATCATTTAGACAATTCTTTACATGCAGCCATCCCCTCTTTTCTCCATTTAAGTATGTTTGTTCTTCCCTGATCCATATTTGTTCCTCCCTGTGTCCATCCCGTAAGCACTCTGTAAGTTTTCCACGTGCTCACAACGCCCTTAAAACATGCCATAATATCTTACACAATCCCAAGTTTCTTTGTGCTGCATTGCAACATCATCTGCCCTGTATCCACATACTATCCTTTTAGGCATTAATCACCATTAGCATGCAGGACATCAGAAACCATGGCTGAAACATTCTCCTTCAATGGTCTTTGGAGGAGCAGATCCATTGGCATCAGTTCTCCACTGATTAGGCTACTTTGGTTCCACCATCAATCATTGTCCTTTTGATCATCACCAGATCTTTGTCTTTAATTTGATTAGCCTTTAGTCAGGTAACCTAAACCCAGTAAAACTCACAATAACATTTATCTGGTTTAGGCCAGAAAATTTATTTTCATCATTAGCTTCTTTTCTTGGAAATTTTTATCCTAAAGACTTTCCTTGACCTGGTAACATAATTCAGAAAGGAGAACACAATGTACAGTTTTATTTATATAATTTCTTATCCATTTTTTAATCCGTATAGGAAGGCACTAGGAAATGTTCCTGCCTAGTTTTTTCCCTAATCGAACTTAAACTATTCCAGCTACTTCTAAACTTCCAAGAAAATCACAGAACAACGTAGGTGAAGTTGTAGTAAAGTTCTATGTGTGCTATAACTAAGACAAAGAGTAATTTAAGGCGTGATTTCATGACTGTTTTAATTTGCCATAAACCCATGCTCCCTGACTCACAAGGTTTTAGGCTGACTAGACAGATAACTGAATGACTCATTTTCACACAGATCCATTCCCTGTGGCCAACTGAATACTCCCCTTCTGTAGCAACAGCAGCAGTCTAGGCTTTGTGCTTTTTACCTTATTAGTGAGAATGATGACAAAACCTTACTATAATCTACATATGGATTAATATTAGCTTGAAATTTACTATGTATTTAGGGGTGGAGAACAATGTTTGAAAGTTCACAAAGCACTTGAGCAGGAGTTTCTTGCTCAAAAATGCAGTTTCCTTGAGTTTATGTGTTGGGTTTTTTTTAATATGGGGAAGTACTAATGTGCATATAAAGCCACCTTTTTTTATTCTTTTCTTGTCCATCTTTGAGATTCCAGTTATTGTTTTGACCTTCCTGAAGCTGACTTTAGAATTCACTCAGAATCTCTCTGATCCAGTATGCAAAACTCCTTGTGTCATAAAACAAAGCAAAATGTAAAAATAGTTCTAGCTATGTAGTGGACTTGTCCAAATAGCGTGTAATTAGGAAGGAAATAGTTATGTGCAGAATGACAAAGACTTTCATGCAAACTACATCACACGTGTTGGGTAATGGTATAGCTCAGCATGATGTGCCATAGCTATCAAATCTGAACTAATAAGTAAATGGTATAAATTAAGTCCTGTATTTGGTAGGTTTTATTGCTTGAGTTCTCATTGCAGAGACTTCCTGTGCTTGTATCTCTGCTGATTTCTGTATCTGAGGTGAAAACAATATGTAAAATGATCTCTGATAATATTAAGTAAATAGAGAAAACAAATTGATAAAAAGCAAATACTTTTGTGGGACTGTTGCTTTCCTTAATTTTTCACTGCCTTTTTTTTTACAGAGCTTTCAGTAAAGCTAAATTTGACATTTGGAAAGGGCACAAGATGCTTCTAGGCAAGCTTATCTCCTCATTGCTAAATTTGGGGAAATTCATATTTATTGGATGTGCCACAAATTGTTGTTTATTCTGTGTGAGCATCTTGTGCCTCTAGGCACTATGCATATATGAAAGGAGGCTTTGCAACATGTTCTTGGAAGCAGGTTAAATGAGTCAGTTTTTTATTGTTCATTTTTGCCACTACATAAGAAGAATTTTCTATTCAGTAAATTTGTGTCAAATTGTAAGTCCAATTGTATGAAATGCTTATTTGTTTTCTAGATAGTTTTAGGGAAGGTTGATTTTCTTTGCTGAGTTACCTTTCACTTAAAATAAATTATCAAAGAAGTCTCCAAACAATGAAAGAAAACCCCAGAAACCCCACTATTTCATAGGCTGCCAGGAATATACCTATGCATGCAGGCTTTATCCAGCAGGAGGAAACCTTTGTCTCTGTCAAAAAATGCACAGTCATTACTTACATTTTGAAGTTTCCAGAAACTACTAAATATTCTCTTTCAATTGAGACAGGGAAGGTCAGTTTGTTTGCTTGCTTTTTACTAGTATTAAGGGTAATTATATTGCTGACAACTCTGTATTTGCTATTATTAGCAATATGTAATGAACGTTTAATAAGGTACTTGCAAATTATAATTATTTAACATAATTTATATTATGGCAGATATGTTAACGAAATTTGCATTTAGTTTCATGTATAATCATGATCTGTAACTCAGGAGAATATAATAGTTGAATACTTCTGTACAGTGTTTCAAGATTAATTGCCTTCAACCTTAAGCCTTCTTAATTCTACTCTTGTTTATAGTAATCAAAAATACTAAAGCTATTTTTGTTTTCTCTTTGTTAAACTCTTTGCACTTAGCAATGTAGCAAGAAAGCATCAGCTTCGTTGTTATGGATTCTGAAATCATCTGGAATAATTGCAAACCGTCCTTGGCCTAGGATCACTCTCACACTGACAACCACTGCTATAATATTAACTATGGCTGTATTCAATATGGTAAGTGGAAAAGCGATATTTTTTTCTTGTTTGTTGTGTTTTGTTCAGTTCAGTATTTGTTTAGATGTCAGATTTATGGCCCATGGCTATGCCAGGAACCTATATGATAATGACTGCCAGGGACAAAACTGTAAAGCAGAGCAACAGAAAACATATTGTATAATGGGGACCTCTGCCAACATGATGCTCATCAAGAGCACAGATCCTGGCTAAGTTTATTAAAGGAAAATGTAATTTATAAGAAATTTAAGGTAGTTAAATCCCAGGTTTGAATTGTTCAAATCCCTTGCTCATTTATGCATTGCTTAGAAACACAGGGTATTGCTCAGAAAATGGCTGTGTGAAAGACCGTGTGAAACTAACTAAGCTTTATCCAGATTTGTAATTCTCCTCTGCAGATCACAAAATGATCATAATTTATGTGGGATTGAATTTCGTGTGCTTGTCTTTTTTTAAAAGAAAAAAAAAAATGAAAAAAAGAAAAATCTAAGTTACATCAAAACTTCAAAAGTACCAAACTACAGATTTGTCAGGGCATTCCTCTGGTTTGGGCATTTCAACCTGTGCTTTTTCTTTTCTCTCCTAATATGCAAAATCTGTGTAATTTTATTATTCTTTTGTAACTATAGCAAATGCAGAGTAGCTCTGTCATTAATCTGCCTAAATCCTGAATCATAATGTCCTTGTTTATTCTGAAGGATGTGTTGGCTAATAGCAGAGCAGTATGTGTGATCAAAAAACTTCCTTTGCTTTGCCTTGTTGGCTGACCCTGATTCTGTTTGTAAACTTCAGAAAGCTGAGTGTTCCAGCTCAGTTATGTATCTGCAAAATGGGAGCTGTAATATTGATTTAGGTAATGTTTCCACTCCAAGATTAATGCATAGATATTAGTCACATTTTAAGTGAGTGAGATTTGCACTTCAGCACTTCCTTCCAGTTGCTGGTGCTTTTGTTACTTGAGGATCATAGAGCACTTAAAGACTGGTAATACCTACATTGTTTGTTTTCCCACAACATTTCAGGGGAACCTTACTCAATCATTGTTACAGGAAGTACTAGACTTGTCAGAATGATGTAATGATGTGATGTGGACTTTCAGATATGAACACTTGAAATTTCTGGTGAACTTTCTCTTGATTTTGTCTATTAAGTGATCCTAGTTTTGGTTTTGTTGTTTTTCTTTTCAGAAAAGTAGGTAATTTCCTTTCTTTCTGCTGCTTTTGGTTGGTTTTTTTTTTAGGGAAAGGAGATTGATTCCAAAACAATTCCATGTTCAAAATTTACAATTCAGCTAACTGAATTTGATGTTTAAGGTTAGCAGAGGAAAAACTCAAAGAAATAGTGGCTGGAAATGACAAGCCCAATTTTCATCAGTGAAGACAGTAAGCAATGGAAACAATTATTCTGAAAAGCTGTTGATTTTCCATCACTTCTAGTCCTCAGCTGAAGACTGCATGCCTTTATGAATGATAACTTTTAGCCAAGCAAAAATTGTTTGGCATACTACAGGAAAATAACCCAGAGATGGAAGAGCTTGTAAAATGGAGATTACATTAGTCTTTCTCTTATTTTGAACTCTATAAATATGTAAGAAGAAATGAAATAGCCTACTGGGTTTAAAGCATACTTTGAGTTAGAGTTCATGCAACCATATAGTTATTTATTAAGTTAAAAAGTGTAAAAGAAGATATGGTCAGCAACTATTTTTTTCTTAAAGTTCTACTACTGTGTACAGCCCACTTCAAATTTGGCCTTCAGCTAGTAAAAGACATTCTAGCAAAAAAACAGTTGTTTAGTGTATCATTTTTAGGAACAGATTTTAATTTTATTGGTTCACATCCATTTTTATGTGGACTAAATGTTACAGTAAAACCTGATAGGCTGTATTTTAGTCTTTGTGCCTTATCAGTAGTGACTGCAGCATTACAAATAATCATGTTCCATGATATTCATGAGATGATAATTTTAAGTACAATTCCCACCTTGAAACTAAACCTTAATAGTTTGACTAGCAAAATTACTTTAAATGTGATTGTGAAATTTGCATTTCCTTAATATTAATAGCAAATTGTGGGAGAGACTCTGAAGTATCATTATTATATCTCCAAGCAACATGTACTTAGTAGCAGAGTCCATTAACTGCATTTATTTCCGTGAACTCTTTCAGTAGACAAAGGCGAAATATAGCCATTAAGATTTAATGGAGATAAAAAGCCTCTAACTCTCCCACACCTAATAAATCATAATTAAGATCAAAATGTCAAATAAAACTCAGCCTTTATGGTCAAGGGACATTAGAAAAGACTGGGGGTGCAATTTTATTCCAAATTAGCTGTTTCAGCAGACATCTGAATCTAGTCTTCACATTTGAGAGGTATGTAGTCATCATCAGTGGAAGGAAGTTAAAAACCAGGTAATGTAACATAAGTATCGAATACTTCTTAGCTGAAGGGAGAGGGTGACTAATGCTGCTTCCATTGAGAATTAGATCTGGTGCTATATATAGAGTAGGGCAACAATCAGCGGCTGAGGTATAATGTTTTTTGTGAAGCTGGCCTGTATTAAACTGAATATGAGAAAGTATACTGCAAGGAACAATCCAGACATCTCAGAGAGATGGTAGGACTGCATGACTGCAAAGGGTTGATTCTTGGAAGCTAAATGAAGACTGTATACAGTATGTCATATGATCGTACCTCACCATCCTCTGGGATTCACATAATCTTGACGAACATGGAATGATAAAAGAAACCTGGAACAACTCTTTGTTTCAGTGACTTCTGCATCAAATGCATGAATGGTTCTTGGCACAGTAACAGGATCTCAGGGCTATACTGTCCCAGGAAGGTCCCCAAACAGGATCATAGAATCATAGAATAGCCAGGGGTAGGACATCTACCTCTGGGCAAACTATTCTAACATTTCACTAGGGAATGAATGATACCAGAATTTGGGATTCTCCGTATGATTCTTGGGGCATTCATGTGGGGATCTGGGAATAAATTCCTGATGCAGCTGCCAGCCCAACTTGCAGGAAGGAAGGAATTCACATCACTGCTTCATAAGAAGCAGTGATACGCATTTTGAGAAGAAAGTTCTCATCAGTTACATGGATATTTGGAGAATTGGTGGAAGAATTAAAAAGAAAGAGGAGCCCTGCATGTTTCCCTTAGAGATTTAGGCAAAAGAGCAATGCTGAACAAAAGCGTCGGTGCTTCTTTTTGTGTGTGTTGAGGAAAATGTAAATCCTGTAGTTCAACATGTGATACCAGACTTGCATGCTTCTGCCATATGTAAAAGCGTACTGAACATACACTCTGTGTTCTGCTGAACAAGAGTAGGGTACAAACATAAAGAACTTTGTTTACAACAGCTCTATCACAACCGTAGACCATTGTGTCTTGAGAAGATTGCATAGCTCTTCTGGAACGTCAGAAAATTGATTTAAAGTATAGTTGCATGTTCATATGAGGCAAGGAAAAGGGTTCAAAGTACCTTAGTGAGAAGGCTGGCTTTTTTTTGGTAAGATAAGGGCAACCTTATAGCTCTGTACAACTACCTGAAAGGAGGATGGAGCAAGGAGGTGGCTGTTTTCCCAAATAACAAACGACAGGACAAGAGCTAATGGCCTCAAGCTGCACCAGGGGAGGTCTAGACTTGTTATGAGGAGCAATTTCTTCACTGAAAGGGTGGTCAGGTTTTGGAACAGGCTGCCCAGGGAAGCGGTGCAATCACCATCCCTGGAAGTGCTCAGAAAGTGTGAAGATGAGGCCCTTAGTGACATTGTTTAGTGGTGGACTTGGCAGCACTTGGATAGAGGTTGGACTTGTTGATCTTAAAGGTCTTTTCCAACCTAATTGATTCTACCATTCTATGACTCTATGATCTAAAGCAGTGTATTAGTCTTTTGCAGTTTTGTGGTCAGATAACAAGAGAGATACACTAACCATGTTGTGGGGGGAGGATCTGTCACCACATGGCTCCTATTGAAAGAAGTAGCAGCACAGGAGTATTTTCAACACGTGAGACAAAAAACTCACAACTGAAGACTGCAGATGATACAAACACAAGAAAAGAAAAAGCTGTTAGAATATATGAAGTTAAAATGAGAATTTAATGGTAGTGTGCTCAGATGTTCCCTGGCAAACATTGGTATTCATAAAAAATATTGCTTTCATTTGAGTCATTTGAGTAGGTGTGACTGCTTAGTAGGACTGAGCTGTCTCTTACAGAAAATACTATGTTGAAGAACAATATATATCTCCAAAGCGTGATAAGAGATGTAGGTAACTGATGAGAGACAAGAAAGGCAAGTACAAACACATCATTCAGAAATAAGTGTTGTTTGGCTCACAGGAGATGACAACATTTCCATATCTTTTTTTTTCCCCCTTTCTCTATTTATTTATGTATTCACAGATGCACCACATTACATATAGTATTCTGTGTATGCAGGTAATGTTTATAGGACACAAATACCCTGTACAAAGCTCAAAACCAAAATTAAAATGCTTTAATATAAATTAATATATGTAAATATACAGATGCATATATGTTTATATAGTATAATTGTGTTTGAGTTCTTTATTGTATTTAATCTTTCGCTCTGTGGACATGCGGCGGATGGGATTCTGAAACAAAATATAGTTATTTCATGTTTGCCAAAAAAAAGGAAATGCACTATTGGTGGGATGTAGGAACTGTCTTTTCTCACCCTTTGCAAATGACACCTATTAAGATGAGAATGTTGGGGGCAGGAAAGGGGATTAAATACTTAAAGCTGTCTGGAGGGCCTTTGCTCAGGATTGTTCCTGTTAAAGAGGAAGACCAGCACCAGTAACCAGGAAGGATTTCTGAAGTAAAGGAAGAAATAGTGTGAGAAGTAGTATAAAAGAAGCACAGAAATTTGTAACAGGAGGCAAAGATCTATGAGTAGAAACAGCTGACTGACAAAACCTGGTTTGACACTACCATTAGTATAGTTTACTGACTGCAGGTTAATTATGTGTAGTTTCACATAAACAGTCAGAGAATCATGTTAGTGAAGGAAGACAACCTGAATGTGCAACTGTACAAACAAAGGTGAGTGCCAATTTGGTCTTGGTAGCAGGTGGTGTGTATTGATTGCCTTCTCAAGTCCACAACTGATCCTGCTTCTGTTGAAGTAGTGTTACAGGGTTAATAGTTTCAAACTGTTCTCAGCAGCGCCACGAAACATATCACTGACCATGAGCGGTGGCTTGGGAGGTTGGATAGTCTATGAAAAAGAAAAAGAAAACCCAAACCAAAACTCACAGGAATTATTCATATTGAATTTACTTAATCATTATCTCTCTTTGTGTTAGCTTATGATATATGAAAGTAATGTAACAAAGAGCCTTTCGTTGTTTATTCAAATGGAAAGTGGAGGCTTATAAACATGGTTTTGTCTGAAGATGCAGGAGCAAGTAATCAAGTGATGTCATTTTCCCTTTGCTATTTCAATTTGCGGTGAAATACCAAAGTTAAATGATTACTGGCAAGGCTTTCACTGCTTCACCATTTGTCTTCTCTATTTTGACCTTAAACAGCTGACAAGCTAATGGATTATGTTTTTTTTTCTCTAGTTTTTCCTGGATAATGCTGTAAAAGCTTTTCCCTCAGTTCTTAATTCTTCAAATGCAAGTTTTCCTAATTTGAGTAATCAGACACGGTGGTGTATACAAAACAACTGTTTTTTCCTACCGGTAAGTCCATTTTACATTTCTTTCTTTGCTTACAACAATTACGCTAAATTGACTGTTGCTGGATCTGCTTGAAGTTAAACACCCACCAGTTTTTAAGACTGTAGGGAAAGCTTGGGGTTTTTTCAGTCACGTGCAACTGGATTTGAAGTAGGTAGGAAGTGAAAGGAGGTTAGTACTTCTGAAAATAGAGGGTTTAATGAGCGTCAGATTAAAAAGCAGGAAACAGCATGATAACTAGGAAGCCTAGCTCACCCATGCCAACAAATGGGTGTTACAAGATAACAGGAGAACACACAGCAACTGCAAAACAGATTGTACACTGAAAGCCAGGTCAGTCCACAAATGGGTTTCACAAGGACTAGTGGTAGACCTGAAGATATTCACAGATTTTATCATTGTCCTGGCAGTAAATGTGAAATCTATGATCATCACACTTTTGTCATTTTATATTTGATTAAGAGGTGGGGTGGGAAGGGGAGAAATACAACACTCATGTACCACTGCATAGGCTGTTTAAAAGAACTGAACTGATTTGAAAATGTTTTGGTGTGAGCAAAAGCAGAGCAGCACATGCAAGAAGAGGGGCAAGGACACTGCTGGAAAAAAATGTGATCTGTATTCCAGAGAACAACGATTCTTAAAGGGATTACAAAAGACCCACAGTTAAACATAACAAGCTGTATATTGTGCCAAAATAGGTCAACAGTCTTTGGAAGAATAAGCAGGAGGCAGCAAAAGGAGAAGGGAGATTATTTGCTCTCTATGCAGAATTGATGAAACCAGTACTAGAATGGTGTGTGCTGATTTCTACACAATGTGTTTTGCATGAAACAGCTATTCACTATGTCAAGCTGAACAATCCTTAGGCACACACAAAAACCAAAATGTTAGTTATATATAGACCCATCCTGGAAAAAAAAAAAACCAACAGTTACAGTAACTGCAGCATTACTTACAGATTTTCAGCATCTCCCTGTTAAAGGTACAGCAGAGCATGACTATGTTTCTTATTTTCAAATTTAGCTAACTAAATGCCACCAAGTATGGAAAGGTGCCTGCGTCTTCTTTTGTCTTTGATTAATTGGCACAAAAAATGTGTTAAAATGTCATTTCTGATAATAATAAATGAAAAAGTTATGTTGGGTAGAGTTTTTAAAAACATTTTCCCTGACCTATTTCTTTTCAGCATCTCTCAAATACACATAATTTTCATCTTGCACAACTGCACAACTTCTAGCTTGAAAAAGCTATGAATTCCTTTTGAGTTACTACTTTTGATCTTAAATGAAAAAAAAATAATAATCCAGAATTATTCTCTCTTTACTAAATGAGATATTTAATACTTAAGCTGCAAAGTTTGTTTCCTTATATTAAAAAAATCAATCTTTTGAATTTGTGTGTTAGCTTTTAAGCTTTATTCATGTAGATAAACTTCCTGTGATTTATGATAATGGACCTGACAGATCTATAGACTATGTTATCTAAAATGAATGAACAAGAGATTTTTCTAGTTACTTCAGCCCCAACAGAATTTAGTTCATTTTGAAGCAAACTGATTCTCCCCCCATCATCCAGCCCCCAAAATAACTTTTCTGAGTTGTATTGCTTGTTTTCTTGTTCTTTTTCAAGATAGATACAGCAAAGATTACACAGTAAGTTAGGTCTTTGCTTGTGTTGAGTTTTGTTTGGTTTTGCTATGATGCTTCAGTCTGATATTAGTGCTGTCACCTCCACATGTTAAATAAATAAAGTCCTAATCCTGACTTCTAAAAGATGCAGTTTTAGAATACACTTTATTTGGCTAGGGATTTCCAAAATTACTTTGTTCTCAAGTTTTTTTTCTCAGACATATTGAGTAGAATCCCTTTTTACTTTAGTAAAGATCTTTATAACCACAGAACTGTAGGTCATATATTTTTCAGAGAAGAGATCAAATGGACTGGGCTTGATCCTAAGGGTGTAGTGTGCTGTGCAAGGCACAGGGCCTGTGATCCTGGTAAGAAAGGCGCTCAGATTCTGTAAGGTATTGCTTAAAATACCATTTATTGGAGCTAGAACAAAGAGAAAAAAGGGGGTAGATGGAGTTACATCTCTACTAGGAACCCTGAACTGTGCAGCACCAGACAGTTCTGCAGTCAGGAATAGCATGAGGTGCAGATCCCATCTGTGGAGATGTTACTCAACATTTTCCTCTTTTGAGCTCTTACAGGATTTTTTTAAAAAGAAACATTTCTATTTGTCATTTCTGCTGTCAGACAAAAAACATCCATGAGAACTTGCTGCACTAGATAAAGTAGAGGCCACAGAGGTGGCATAACTGCTGCTACCAAGTGGGAGCTGCCTGCAGGCTCCTTGGTTGCAATAAGTTGGCTGAGCTGTCTGAGATTATCCTGCAGCTGAGGGATATGCAGAGCACAGCACAGGTGGTCAGCTTCACTGCTGTGTGGGTTGCTAACAGTTCAGTGTGCAATGATCTTCCTGTCACGATTACTGCAAAGGATAGGTATCACTGCAACTCTGCCTTGGAGAAAGCCTCAATGCCTATGTAGTCTGAGCACATTTCTTTCTTCAGTAGGAAGTTGTACAGAGGTGTAGGATGAACGTGGGTCTTCACTAAGAAACAAGCCCAGTATACCTGCACACAAAAAAGGTAACTTTTTCCCAGCTGGGCATTAATTTCTCTGTAGGAATGTTCATGCTCATTTGATGAACAGACAGCAGAACACTTGGCCCGGGACACAGGCTGCCATTTGTTTGACAGCTTGCAATCTTTGTACTTTAACAAAGGCCAGAGTTCTCATGATATACATAGGACAGTAATTCCACCAGTCCTGATTTTCTGTATGGTTATTTTGACTGTTCCTTCACCAAATCATTATGTTTTCCAGTGTCTTCCTTGCTTTGTAACTGCATGCATCCTTCTAAGATTCTAGCTAGAATGCCAGTTACCTTTATTCCTCTACAGTGTGTGACCTCCTGTGGAATGCAGGCATCAGAGAAGTTTTATTTTTGGTGATTCTGAACAGTAGCTATTTCTGTTTCTTATTTCAAGCAGATCTGCAAGCAAATTGCAGTAAAGGCAGAGATTGAAATGATGATAGATCAATTCTGTTTGATGGGTGCTGTGAAAATTATTCTTCTTAGTGATCCTCCAACATTAGTATACAGTGATTCAAGTTCTGTCAAGAAGTGCTGCCATCAACAAGTCAACAGTAGTCTGAAATAGCATATCCAGAAATAGAATGCTTTGTAGCTCCAGAAAATATAACTTCCTTACAAGGTGCAGGACTGTAATTTTCAGGAAGCGTCTTTGGCAAAGGCCCTGTATGTTAAAGACTAAGATAACAATCCTAGTGAGAACGTATAATTCCTGTTTTAGCATTAATATTGATGCCCTAATAAATTTCCAGAAAGTATGTAGAGAAAGTATTTTTCCAGAAATTTAATTTCAACCATGCATATTTTTGTTGACATAGGAAAGAAAAGGCCTTTTTTTAGCAACTTAATGTGTTCTTATGTAGTCGTAACTCAAGAGGATTGATTGGACAGATTTTTTTATATTTGTATTATACATAGGTCATGTTATTAATTTTTTATTTTTCATACCAGCTGTATTTCTACAGTTTGTAAAATTGTGTATCTATGAGGTTCATAACAACTCTTTATTGCATCAGTTTATAAATATAGCAAATATAGCCAATGAAATTGTTGTTTTCAGATATTTAGACATTTCACCTTGAACCTTATGGTAGTGATACATACGGGGTAGTTACTGAACTCAAGCATGAGTGAAAACCGTACAGTGGCACAGGAATAAATCTTTTGTCAGTCTGTTGGCAGTGGACTCTTAAGTTAGACTTCAACACCAGCAGTGATGTTCCATGAATAGGCCCTCCTCACTACTAAAGAAGAGTAAACAAAAAAATGGCAAAGGGTGAAAATTAGGAGTATAATCTGGATTCTATTGAGTTTGGGGTGAATTGAAGCCTAGTAAGAAAAAATATCTATTTTATTAAATAGCAATGTCTGGTTATTGTTGACTGTCTGTAAACCATAATGTCCCAGGTTGTAAAGGATTTCATTTTTTAGTGGTCAGTCAATAATACGTTTATTTTATACTAGCATTTTATTATGTATGATGGCCTACTCAAGAGTCAAATTCTAAATATTTTCCATTTGATTTTTCTTTGTCAGTATTTTATATACAGCTGCATATTAGGGCTCATTTCCTGTTCTGTTTTCCTGAGGATTAATTATGAGTTAAAAATGGTGATAATGTTGATTGCATTGGTGGGCTACAATGTTATCCTTCTGCACACTCATGGGCCCATGCTGGATGACTACAGCAAATTTATGTATGCAATGGCACCTCTTAGAAGGTAGGTGGATAACTCCAGTCCTTCTGAAATTAAGTGAAATTAAATACTAACTATGGCATTTCTCAGTCATGGAACAGATTTTTTTTTCTGTGTGTTTAGCTATATAATCTACAAGTAATAATTTAAAAACATTGTCATGCTGCAGTTAATATATGATTTAATGTCACACCTCAGAGCATTAGAATAAAATAAACAAGTCTGGGCACATGCTATAGGAAATAGACTATGGTTTAATTTGCATTTTTTTAATAAAGGACATTAGGAAGAAGTTATCATCAAGGTAGTTAAGGACTAAGGCTGAATATAATTATGTTAAGACATTTGCTGCAAGCCAAATAAAATCAACTTCCTCAAACTAGCACATTGTCTTAAAACTCTACAAATTCAATCTTAGCTATTGAAAAAAATAATAAACCAACGGTTTGGAATTTTTTTGCTGTGCTCATGAATTTGTGTGTTAATTTTTCAGTGAGACTCCTGAAATCTTTGTTAGAGGTGATGAATATGTAAGACCAAAATTACGACTCAATTCTAAGTACTGCTGTGTAAAGTAATTTTTGGACACCTGTAATTTCTACCTCACTTTCAATCAAAGAGGTGATTCTCCTTTATGTAGGCTGAGTGTGCAGTGCATATACCACAACAGAAAAACTGAATGTTCGGAATAGAGTTTCAGTATCCTTTTTCCTGTGCTATAAACTGTTCAAGACCTTTAGGATGCAAAGACAACCATGGAAAAGGATCTGAGTTTTTAAAAAGTGTGTTTTCGTTGCACTTAATGATTAAACGAACAAACCCAGGTCCTTTTTTTCCATTGCGTTAGAGGAACAGATATCTGTGTGACAGGATGGAGAACCATGGAGCAGGTTAGATTGAGCATGTGCTTCTGGCAGCCCTGATTTTGCCAGTCAAGATGTGTGTCTGTTGGTATTTTCCTTTCTAAATCTCTCACCAAGGTTCTTCTTTCAGTGGCATCTGTAGGAGAGTGCTAGGGAAAATTGTTCTCCGTCACCTGTAGTGTCTTTTCCCAAAGCAGAGCTATTAAAACTCTGTACGAGATCTAGTTTGTGCCTCCTGTAATTCTGAGGTGAAAAGACATCTTGGGACTTAGGTGCTTTATTTTCTGTTTCTTAACATTCATTAGATATGGTCAAGCTCTCTGTTATGGAAGTAGTGTTACTACATAAAAAAAAATCTCTTTTTAATCTGCCTGTACAGAATAAGCACCAAATGCTCTCCATTTGTAAGCAAACAAGGATGTTGTTTTCACTAGATCCTCATCGTATTATCGGATTTCAAATTGTAGGCACATTTGCACAAAATGCAGTACAGTAATTATAGCTACATAATGCAATTAATCATATTTCATCAAATAATAAAGCATATCATGTTTAAATGGTCTTAGTTTACATACCAAAAAGTAGTATAAATCATGGTCTTATTCTTGTACTGAAGTTATTTTGTTTTAACTTTTGAGCAGCTTGCTTTACTTATGTTTTTATTTTGTAGGCCAGGGATACTGAAAGACCTGAAGACAATGGGCTCAATTTCTTTGTTTATATTCTTCATCACATTACTGGTTTTGGGCAGACAGGTAAGATGCACACTTCTCTTTCTTTGCATCAGTGGACACAATGCCAGCCTCCATATGCAGCCTGCTACCTTCTCAATCAAACATGCTTTAGATTTTCTGACAAACATCTTTATTATGTTCTGCCAGAGACTCTTGCAAAGAAGTGTCATGGCATCTAAAAAGCTGGGTTTTTTTATTACCTTTCAATATGCCTTTAAAACTCACCAACAACTGTCACTGACACTGTAGTCATTATGCTGATTGTGTGCTGTGACTATTGCTTGTCATGCTGACCAATATTGTCTCATGGCTTCCTAGTGCGCTCCCATCTGTCTGCATCCATCTGCTGTCTCCCTAGTTGCTTAATTACAAGCTATTTTCTTCACAGTTATTACAATTTGATGAAGACACAGAAACAATGTAGCATGCAAACAGAAGTGTACCACATACTGAGGCCACAGTTGCACTGAAACTATGACCCAACAGGAAGCTACTCTTTTTGTTACCCAGTTGTGCTTTTTCAGTACCAGGGTGATGTCAGTGGTCTTACTTTCTATGAAGCTGAGACCAGGTGCAAGGGTAATTCCTTATATAAATCCTCTGGTCTGTCCATGATGCATGGTTAAAACTGCAACTCCAGCCTGTTTAGCTAGGAATGATGCAGTGCACATAAGAGGGCTCTGAGATGGAAGAAGCAATCCATGTGGGATCTCATGAACAGCCTGTACTCCCATAGCCTGCAGCCTTGGGAAGGATCTTATCCCAGACTGTCTTTAAATCACTCATTTACATTACAATTCCTTTAAATATAATGACTGTCATTTAAATTGACAGGCAGGCTTTGCAGATTACTAGACAAAAAATTCTCACTTGACAGCTTCTCCAGTAGAAGATCCAAAGATTTGCTGTAGTGGGGAACATCCTTCTTGAGTTAGAAATAACATTCTTCATCTGTCTTGCTGCCAGCACAGTATGAGTTTGCTCATTTGATGGTGGTAGCAGAGTGTGGCTGGAACACAGCTACTTCCACTTGGAAAGCAGGATAAATACTTCATTGCACCAGTTGACAACCTGTAGTCCCTGGGTGCAACACCAAGATAAAAAGGAGAGAAGTCATTTTCACAGAGCAAGAAGAGTGTTTATTTGTAGGTTCAGTCATGTCAACAAGAAAGTTTGTTTTGCATACAACGTGTGGGTGTTGTTCCCTGTCACATCAACTATAAAATGATTCTGTAATGGAAAACGTCTTTGTTTTCAGAGCTATAGGTCCAGGATCCTTGTCATGATACCATTTGTTTGTGGCTCTTCAGTCTTTTGCCTTTGATTTTTCTGCTAATTTATTCTTCCTTAAGGAAGGCGAAAAAACTCTGTGTTTTCAAACACTCTCAAGCAAACTCTAAATGATAACTAGAAAACTTTGTGAACTAATTTTAGTACTTACCTGGCAAAAGACTGGCCATTTTAAGTTACTGCTAGTGATACTGACTGGTAGCAAATGCTATGGAAAAGAATAGGGGAGGAAGTGAATCTGTGTAGAGTGACCCCTCCAGGGACATATGCTTCCCACCTTCTGCCAACTGGCATTTCTGTGGCAATTTTTAATACCTATTGGCTGCTCTGCTTTCTGTTACACTGTTTGATCCATTTTTAATCTTTTTTTATCTTCTTGGTCTTCCCAACTCTTTCTCATAATGAATTTCACAACTTGATAAAATGTCCTGTGAATGTGTCTTGTTCTTAAACTTTCTGCTTGCTACTTTCATTGAGTGGCACTTGCAGGACGCTGTCAAGCCATCTTGGCAGTGGAGGCAAAGTAAAGTTCTTCCTTACCCTTCTTTAACAGAGAAGTAATATAAGTAATTTCTCTCTTTGCTATTGAATTTTTCTGATTTGCAGGTAATACCGTGTCTCTTCTTTTAATGTATGATTATTTTAACAGTGTCAGAGATAATAGCTGCTTATGAAAATGGTGGTCTTTCCATTTCCCTTAAGCTGGCATTGGTGCTCCTTTGTCCCCAGAGTGGATAACCAGAAAGATCATCTAAACCAAAGAATGCGTTTCTACAAGCCTTGTTTTGTGAACCTGCTACCGCTGGTCAGAGAGACGCCTGTCCTGGTGCAAAAGCAGGAGGGTGAATGTGTGTCTCTGATTGAATGGAAATTAAGAGACAGAGAGCTAGTATGTCATTACATGTTTTGTAAGCCAATTTAATTCTCATGTTCAACTAATACTTTTAGCTGCACAACTAGCATCCCTACTGAAAGAAGTAGGCCTTCCCTCAGCTACTCATTGTTCTATCACCTCATTTGTACTAGCACAGCTGCCTGTGGAACTGTAGAGTGGTTCAAAATAGGGTAAAAATCTGCCTTAAAAGTTAACTGTGAAAAAATGGTTGGGTTCCTGGCAGATCTATTTCCAGATCTGGTTTTACAGTGTGGCTGCAGCAATGCTTGTGACAAAAGAATGAACACAGAATTGGAGTTAGCAGCCAGATGTGAGGTGCCAAAAGTAGAACTACTCTTTTCTTTTTTTATGGTCATGCCAACACTGATCCCTGACACTGAGATCAAGTGATGTATTTCATTCTGCATGCATGTCAGTACTTATTTGGAGATAGTATGGCAGCAGGCAGACAATATGTTGAGAATGGCAACTCTTGCACCCTGCTCAGGCATTGTCCAGGAGAATGCAGATTGGTATGGGCTAGACTGTGTAAGGTGTATGCTCACATGTAAACACTATTGAGCATTAAATCTCTCTTATGGCCCAATTTGCATTACCAGTATCATCATGGCCTGTGAATTCCTTTTTTATCAGTACCTAAAATAACAAATAGCCCATTACTCTGTAGGCTAGGTGAATATTTTGGGTTTTTTCCATGATGGATTATATTGTGTTTATCCACAGTGAACTTCATTGGCTGTTTTACTGCCCAGATGTTTATAGCAACTTCCGTCAGCAATGAAAACTGTTTATTTGTAGTCTCTGTTCTGCTTTTTACTAAGCTTTTATTCTGTGAGAGGTTCCTTCTCTTCATAGATAATGTAGTCTTTTCAAGAGCCCCTTATGAAAGAATGTAATGAAAACTTATTTTCAACTTCACTTCTATTGCCCATTGACTTCTTCATAACAGATGGAGGCATGTTCACAGAAGAGATGTCAGCTCTCCCCCATTGTATCAGCTTTAGCTTATATGTCTAAAGAGCTATTTTCCTTAGAATATTTTTTTCAAAGTAACTTGCTCTATTTTTCCCAGGGTCAAAGCAGTTCTTTTCCAAAGAGTTGCATTATATCCTTACCATTTGTCATTTCACTAATGTTGTGGCTGTTTTGAATGAGCTGGCTCTCCACCATGAGTTTCAGACTAGCAGCTTCTCATTTTGGTTACTTTTGAGCTGATGACTTCTGGCTGATCAATTTATTAAGGCATCTTCTGCTGATGCTCTGTGTTGAGATACTTTCTTAAACTTGCTGTCGGCAAATAATGGCTGTGAGGTGGAATCTCCTTAGCTCCCTCACTTGAATGAAAACCTAGGCTTGATTTCTATGATCTTAGCTGCTTCAGTGCTGCCTTTGCTGCCCCTTTGCTGAATGCCATAGCATTCATCTTCCCTGACTGTAGACACCTATCTTTACTTTCTATGTGACATTCTTTCAGTGAGAAGAATTAGTTCATTGCCTTACTTAAGCAAATATTGACAATAGACCCAGGTGGGTGTCCCACTAGAATTTAAAAATCTAGATAAATCCATCTCTGTGCAATCAATGAGACATGAAACAGTTCCTGTTGCACTTAACTACTTTCGCCCAAGAAGTTACCACTGATTTGAACCTGTGGGTTGCCTTGCCCAGATAGATGCATGGTAGTCTCTTGTCCTGGCGGAAGCCAATTAATCTGTGGTGCCCAGAGGAATGCAATGTCCTTCATGCCTCCTTGGGCGTTCCACTATGCTCACCTGCTGGGAAGTGGTGTCAAATAAAGCAGCATAAGCTCAGGAAGGAAAATTTTGTATCTCAAGGATATTGTGCCTGCAGAGCCATTCCGAGATACTTTCATTCTGATATCTTGAAAAAATCCTGGAGATAATATTTATAGTAGGAAACAATCTTGGTTTTCGTACGACTGTAAGGCTACAAAGATTGAACAGGATCTTTGATGGCCTCTATACTGAATTGGATAGATCATGCAAACATAAAAAAAAATAAAACCCAACACTACAAACAAACAAAAAAAATCCAACAGAATTTGAAATAAGTTTTAGTAAGGTAATGTGTGGTTTGTGGGGTTTTTTGTTTGTTTGTTTTAAAAACCTGAATAGACATTCTGAAATATGTTGATTTTTTTTAACTTCAAAACAAATTTTATAATACATTCTGCTTGATTATTTCTGAATTCTCTTTGCCATTTTTTGTGGTAGCCTACATTTCATTCAATAAAAATTAAAAGGAGAAAATAAAATTATCTATTTAATATTAACTCTTAAAAAAGAAACATCTTTTTGAAGACTTAAGCTTATCCAGAACCCTTTCTTTTCAATACAAAGTTGGTACAATAGATACTTAATTTCAGCAGGCATCCAGTTTAGTTTTTTCAATTTATGCAAGTAAATTTGACATCCCAGGTTTTGATTGGATTTTTTTTTCTGCTTGAATACAGGTGGTAGCAGTTGAATTTATCATCTATGTGGGGAACTTCGATGTGTAAATATCTAACACACATAGAAATCTGACATTCTAAAAATGTGGCTCCATGTATTTTGCATCATGTAGTTAGTTTCGGAAAAAAAAAGTTATTCATGACCTCCTTTCTTATAGCAGGGATAACTGCCATTTGATGCAGGAATGATGCCAGAGAACAACAATAAAATCCTATTTCCAAGTTCCTGCAGAAGTCTGTTCTCAGGTTCACTGATCCTTCATGTTTGTCTTTACACACATTTAATTCTTTGCCCACTCTTCATTTGGTTATAATCTGCAAATATCCTTTAGTAATATGTAATTACTTGAAAATATCCAGCTTGCTTGCTTATTTGACATCTCAAGGCCAGATTTCTGGGATGCATCATGATCCTTTTTAAGATGTGAAGTCTCGTTTTACTTTCAGAAGACTGTTACCTTTGTGTCAGAAGAGCCAGAATATTTCTTTTGCAGTGCATTTGAGGTCTGCATTCTGTCCTTATTAGTATATGTACCAGCACAAAAGAATTTGTCAATAAGGATTTCATGGTATGGATGACCTCTTTTGTTTTCATAATTAAGTACCTAAATAGAACCCAGACTTTATCAAGCAATTTAAAGGCAACCTGAGGGTACTGTTTTTTCATCTTGCAAGTATTTGCAGATACATTTTTTGCTCCACCAATTTTTACCTTCATTGTTTTCTAAAAGCTTTCCAAATCATTTTGATACCATCTCATTTCAACTTTCTACTCTATCTTCAGCTGTGGTCTCAACAAAACATGTATGAATCATTTTTATCTGTGACACCCACTGTCCAACCAAGACTACTCTATTTTTTTATGTGAATGCTTATTGACTGCTAATAATACTACCTATCATTTTCAGATTTTTCTATAAGACTGTCATCATAATCATGTTCCCCTGGTTAATAGCATAGTCTTCACTGAGGCTGTATGATAACATTAAACCATTGAACCATATTGAAATAGCTCTTGATTTATATCAGCTCAAATGAGATAGTCAGGCCAGTGGAGGCTTTGCTGTAGTAATAATGCCATGGATTTTTTAATAAAACATTAACAATATTGAAAAGAAGTAGGGAGAGCTCCACAGAAATGCATTTTTCCTTATTTTTCAACACAATTTTCATGAAACCAGATCTCCAAAAATACTGATATTCTGAGAATGTTATATGTTTCCATATAGTTCCAGTTATTTTCATTGCTGGGATATTTAAAAAAGCACCCAACAAACTCAACTGGGTTGGCCTAGTTGACTGGGCCATTTTTGATAACCTGATAATGATTTGATAAACTTAAGGCATGTTATAGTAGTAGGCTGGTTTTTCTTATGAGGCTGATTGCATGACATAAGTACAAGTTGGTAAAAGTTAGGGTGTTCCTCAATTGCCCATTATTGTAAGTGAAATTCTACGCTTAAGAAGCCATGTTAAGTTGCAAAACTGTAAATTGTTTCCATAACAGTGTTTGATTTCTGGAATTAATTTCTACTAAAGCCTGAGAGTAAATAAATAAATCTTTCATTGCTTAAGGCACCTTGCACTTCATTTGTTTTTCCCGGGACTTTTTATGGGCCACTGTGTTGGGAGGGCCATGTAAGTTTGATGAAATGTATGTCACATATTGCGTGCTTGGGGTTTGATTTCTGTGGTGTCTGGGATTGTACTTGAGTGGCCAAGTAACAGCCTTGTAGGGGTGATGTACTGTGCTTATTTTGTCTCTTAAACCTGTACTCCAGCAGGACAAGATGCCTATTGTTTCTTTACCTCTGTGTCCTCTTGTAACAGAATGAATATTACTGTAGGTTAGACTTCCTGTGGAAGAACAAGTTCAAAAAAGAGCGGGAGGAGATTGAAACCATGGAGAACTTAAATCGGGTGCTTCTGGAGAATGTGCTTCCAGCCCACGTAGCTGAACACTTCTTGGCAAGAAACCTGAAGAATGAGGTCAGCCATCTCTCTATATCCTCTGCTCTGTAAGAAAGCAGCGTATGATGGAAATACCATTTAATGTTGATTTGAACAGTAGGTCCATACAGTGAGATTATACATTTACAGTCACTTTCATTCCCCCTTGCCTACCTGGAAGGCTTGCTTTAAAGTACTGAATGCACCTCAGTGCCTTGAAGTAAAAAAAATATGATTATCTTAAATGGCAGTGCACTTTGCTTTTCAAAGGAGGGTAAGAAAAGGGTGAGGAGGAAGAACAGGATGGTTAAATTAACATAGATTTAAATTAAATCATATGCATTCATGAACTTTCTGCTTTGTGAATAAAGTGGAGTTGCATCCAGGTTCTGAATTTTCTTCTGGTGACTGGAGATCTTGCTTACTGGAGTGAAAATTAACCTTTTCCTTTAAACTAAAGTGGCTATGTTAATTCTGGGAAGAGGTTCTGTACACTGAATTACCTGTTTACTTGCTGCTCGTGGACCCAATCCAAGCAACAGAAAAGTCAACCAGAAGTTCCCTTTTGACTTTGGTGGAAATAAGATCTGTTCCTAATATTGCTTTACAGTTTTAATAAAACAAAAAAGGTTAGAAAAAGAAAAACATTTAGCAGTTCTAGAGATTGTAAAAGCAATAGTTTGAATTACTTGTGCATACCAAGCAACTGTTCCAGAACTGACAAAAGAGGGGAGACGGCAGCTTTAGGGATTAATTTTCGATCTCTCGAGTCAATAAGGGTAATGTCTTCCCTTTCACTGTGGTTTGCATTAAGCGCTACTAATCAGTACTTTGTATCAGTACTTTAGTGCTACCTGCAAATATTCATTTGGTAGCTAATATCGAATAAAAACTGCTGTGGGGTTCCTTCGAATCCAGTGAAGACCTTGTCTGGAAGCCAAGTTGGCACAGCTCCAGTTCTCAGTTCAGGCATTAAACACAGCAAACCATCAGGAGATTGCTTTCTCATTTATGTGCTATTCCATCTCAGCTACCCAGCAGAGCAACACCATCTGCTCACCTTTGTATTGGCAACTGGTTTTATATTGTCACCCCTCAAGATTCTTGGGTTGAAATAAGCTTTAGTAAATTTAGTGAAGAACAGAAATTGTAATGTGCTGAGCTCTCCAATCTATCATGTCAGCTGAAGTAAAAATGATTCGTCATTATTTTAGTGGCATCCATTTAAAAAATAAATAATTAAAAATCTTGAGTTTTTCTTATTTTGTTTATCTTCGAACACAGTTTTCAAAGAGGGAAGAACCTTTCAAATCCCTGGAAATGTTCAGGATAATAAGCATCTGTCGTGTCCTCAGATTTGTTTCAAAGTCAGCAAGAATGTGTTGACCCTTAAAGGACGTTCTGTATGTGTATATACCTAAGAATACATTAAGACAGATCAAGCCTTTGTTTTCTTTGTGTGGATATTTAGGTCAACAGACACTGAATTGAAATTTGTCCGCATTTTCCTTAGTTGCAAACACTCGTGTTGATATGGTTTTATGTATATTCTTTTCTGTTTAAACCCAATTTTGAGATGAAAATTAATCTAATGGATGAACAGTCTGTTTCAGAATACTACTTCTCTTAGAATTTTATGCATGCAGTTCAATGGAGAAAAGGGAAGACAAAGTGTGCTGCTGAAGAACAGGCAGCAAGGATGAAAGGGGAAAATATGACTGGATGAATGCTAATTGAAAATAATGGGACTATACTTTTAGATGACCAACAAAGGTCTTTTCATAGCAGGATACACATTAACTACTGCTGATATGGGAAAAGCAAAGTTACTTCAGAGCAAACTGTAATAAAGGTTTGTTTGCTTTACCAGAACCTCTGGAACTGAGTTTCCGCTTATAGTCTGCATGCTGGCTACCAAACAGGGTACTTCCCAGTTGACAGAGAGAAAGATAGGAACAAATATAAAACTAAAAGCAGGAAACAGGGCAAGGATTAAATATATCTGCACCTGGCTTATGCAGCTTTTTCATTTATGTTGTTAGCATCCAGATCCCCTATTAGTAAAAAGGGCTCAGGAGCTTTTGTGCTGCAAGCTAATTGTCAAGCACATTACTCAGCAATCCTGTTTCATCAGCTACAGGTTAGAGCCAGCATCCTACTTAGGACAGAAATTCTGCCCCAGAGAAGCTCATCACCATGCCCTTCCAAGAGGTGTAACAGGAAGCATTTCCCTCCTACATTCCAACAAGACGTCCAAGCACTGAAGAAGAGAGGACAGTAATGAGAGCTAACCAACAGAAATTCAGATGTTATCAAAGGGAAAAAAAAAAAAATTAAAAGGGATTGACTGCAGAAGAAAGGATGGTTTTGGTTTTGTTGAGAGAAGCAAAGTTGTTCCTTCCTGGAATGGTGTTGCATTTAATTTTCTGATTAAACATTTTGGAGGGTACTGTTTCAAGAGAATTACTCAGGAAAATGAAGACACTCAATTGCCACAGTCTTTACTATTAAGAATGATCAAAATAAACTAGCTGGGAAAGCCTACTTTCTGTGACATTTATTGTGACAGCCACAATTACTACTCATCTGGTTATAAACAGTGCCATTTGTTGTTGTTTCCATGCTGCTACTATGCTATAGAGCATTAGTGGAGGTGGATATTGCCCCAGTATTAGAGAGAAAGGAAGAGAAATGGGGCACTGTTACTGAGCTTCAGCATATGACAATCGTTTATATACAATCTGTTCATGTATTTTTGAGGTGGAGGAGAGGAAGGAGTGATGCCTCTGGTTATAGAAAAATAGGATTTGTGTCTGTAATTCTAACAGTCAGGCATGACTGTTATATTTCTCACATGTTGGTTATCCCCATACTGGGTGGAGTGCCAACAGCATAATGCACACTCATCTTCCTGTGTCACGACAGCATTTCTGTTCGAAGCTCTGCTCCTGTCTTTTGCTCAGTCATATTTCTCTTCCTGATGACTGTGCAGTGTGCAAGTTGCCATGATTTATTCTGGGCAACATTTCTGCTTTCAAGGAGGACGGCAAAGGCATTTTCTAATAGCTAATTAGGTCTTCCCGTTTAATAAGATAGACTGTTTTTTCAGTGACAATCGTAGTAAGTATAGTTGCCACCTATCAGCAGTCCAGTCAATTGCAAGGCCCTGGCAGTATTCAGTGTTAGATACTTCAGCAATAGTTTGGGGAACAGGTGAAGCTTAATGTGCTATTTGATCCTTGTGTTTTTACCTGTAAATGTGAGGGTGTATTTTGCTTCTGCAGATGCTTTCTATACACTTCCTAGTTATGCATTTTTCTAGTATTCACATAAGCATTCAGGTGTTTAACCCTTTAAGCTCAGGTTGTTGAATAGTAATGAAATAAACATTTATATATCTCTTATGTAAAATATTTTTCCTTATTCTACTTTTAAATGTCCTGTTTATCTTCTGGTTCCTATATTATGAGGTGATAAAATTAAATCATATTCTACTATCTCTGCTTCATATTATGCAGCGATATCATATGCCTGCAGCTCTGCTAGTTGGTCTCCTTTTCCTGTAAGGGTTCAGTTGTACCTCCTGAAAGACCTGTATTCTTATGACTTGAAGTTTATTCTCAAATAAACCTTTACATGCTGCTAATTTCCAAGTACTATTTCAGATATGGCAGTGTCCCGGTATCACCTCTGTGCCTAGATTTTGTCTTTACAACCAGAATCCCATCCGTAATGTAATTCTGGCACGTTTTACATTCTCAGGATGCAAAATCAGCTGGATTCAATAAAGCAAATAAAACAGCTGCTATCTCATGTTTATCTGGTAAATTAAAACCAACTGGTTTTTACCAATTAACAGAATCCCTAGGACAACAGAATTATGTATCATCATGTACTATTAATTTGACTGGATTTAATTTACTGGAATTTTCAATCTGGTAGGAATCTGAATTATTTATTTTTTTTTTAATATTTGTCACAGATGTATACAATTTTATTTTGTCAGGTAATGATGTCTCAAAAGTATCTGTAATAATCCATGTTTTGAATATTAATTATCTACATTCTGCTATAAATATTGTTGTATCTCCCTCCAGTCTTTTATATAACATTGTATTACCAAGGCTCTATATTTTTGATGCAGTCCTCTTTTAATAACCAGCACTGTGTTTGGCCTGAATTCCTTCACCCAAAATTGCAATTAAGTTACAAGAAAGGTGACTTGAGGAAATAGAAAGCAAGCCGAGTTAACCACAGAATGTAATCTCTGTATCTATTCTTCTAACTTGTCTATGAAAAGCACTTAGCACAGCAGATCTTGACTTTTGACTGTATGTACAGGCAAATGTTACTGTAGCTTCAGTGTAGACATGCCTGAAGTAAGTAGATGTGAAGCAAAAGGCAGACAGCAAAAGCTAAACATTTCCAGACTAAGCCTGTTCTTCTTCTTCTACTGCTCCAATTCACTAATTTCAAGCTTACTTGAGTATATCTGCAGCAAGTCTAGGTGCATACATACTCAAGAAAGCCCCCAGTGTATGTCACTGCAGAATTACAGAGTGGAGCTGGTTTTAAGTGTGTGAGACTAGAGCAGAGAGAGGTCATCTGGGGCCTGAGCTTTTGAATTTCTTAGAGTCAGAGTCATCCTGTAGAGTTTCAGGCATTCCTCTTGAGTGTTTACATTAGGAAAAATTACCTCTTTAGCCTTTCTTCCATAACTGACTGAGAGAAGGAAACTCTGTCTCAGGTGATTCTGCTCATCTGGCATTAAAGTGACTTCCTAGATATGCACATCTGCTGTTCTGACAATATAGATGCACATAGGATGACCACACTCTCACATTAAATACATTAGTCAGGTATTCAATTAGGCTTCAATTGCATAAATGCAGTTGGCGTCATCCAGCCGGAGGGGTTCCCTCTCCCCCCCATTTGATTATTTAATTATATGGATTAAATTATATATTACTTTTACATTATTATTTAACATTTACTTTTAACATTATTATATGGATTAAATTTATTAACCAAGTGTTGACGGAGACGGATAAAATAGATGGCAGAAAAATATAATCGCAATATTAGTTCTTTATGAAAAATTCTTTTGGCAGGAGGACACAGGAGATCCAGAACTCCTTTGAAGTTTAGTAGCGATCTGACTATGGACTCATTGGTTTGGACATTTTGTTTAGTTGCTTTTCATTTGCACAATCAGGTCACATTAAAGTGATACTGATTTTGTATACATGGCTGTAAGCTGGATGTCAGGTACAACCAGCTCAGCTATAAGAATACAAATGATAATGATGAATTGCAATGATATATTCCATCCCCACTGCCCAGAGACATGGTGGAGCTTCAGTGATGCTCTGGTGATGGAATCCCTAGAGAACAAAGGGGCAGAAAAATCTAGTGAAAATCATCCACCTTCTCTGACTGAATGGGTGGTGGAGGGGGGTAGTCATTTTTATGACATCAGAATATTCCTATGGAGCTGACGTGGTCACAGAAGACAGTGGAGAATCTCACATAAATAAGTTCTAGTTCAGGTGACTTCTTTCCCTTTGCCTCAGCTCCTTCTTATAGAAATGATAATTATTTTGTCCTAATGGGGATCTTGTTATTTTTGGTTAGGAACTATCAGTCAGGTTTGTGTTGCATTATGCATTTGTGTGCATTCAGTTTGTGATTTTGATTCAGTTTGCTAGTTATTACAATAACGCAAACAGCTAATAATAAATTAGATATTTTTTCACAAAATATATTTTCAGACATACAAGCCAGACCAAATTCTTTTCATAAGAAGCCTCAGAAATGGGTTCATCTAATAAATTACTGACCATTTTATGTTCACAGAGTTAATGTTCAGGAGAAAAAATAGTAAGTTTAAATCACTAAAATATTTTCAGCTGCATGTGTTGAGTCTCTTTATACACCATTTAAAATTAATACATGCAACTAAATGCAAAAAATACCCAACCACCATCTTAAGGCATTCCAACCACTGCAACTCCTCCCATTTCAGAAACAGGATACTGCGTATTATTAATGAGGAAATTTTTATTTAGAGCTGGGTATAACAGATTTTTTTCTCTATTCTGTTTTCTTTTGGACAGGATCTGTATCATCAGTCATATGACTGTGTCTGTGTCATGTTTGCCTCTGTTCCGGATTTCAAGGAATTTTACACAGAATCTGATGTAAACAAGGAAGGCTTGGAATGTCTCAGGCTGCTAAATGAGATCATTGCTGACTTCGATGATGTATGTAGTTCTAACAACAATCAACATATGGTTTCAGTCTTAATAAGTCAGGGTATGCAACAGTAGGCAAATGTACTTGAAAGAGAGAGCTGTGAGGAAAGAACTTCTGTGTGCCTAGTCACATGGAAATTACTTAACGGAGTATTAAAGGAAAAAGTGGTTGATGTGAGATAAATCAGATATTGAGCTGACATAATTGCTTTTGATTCACTGTAATAAGAATCCTATGTGTCTATCTGATGAAGAAATTTTTGCCCTTTAGCTACAGTTCATGAGGCAGTCATATTACATGCCATATATTGACTACAGTTCCTAAATACTACTGCCTAAAGTCAGGTATGTAAACCTATTTCCCCTAAAATGATATAGTTTGTGTTACACCTGATCTGTCTCACTATACAGGGCATTGATCAGTTGATTACATGAGCAAATCAAAGAATTGTATAAGTTCTAATATTCCATTCTCTGAAGTTACAAGCAAGTACAGAGTATGACTGCAGATGGACTGTGACAAGGGTGTAACTGTAAAGGTCTCACTGAGAACAGTACGTGTCTTAAAGACATTAAGACCATGTTATGACTCAGAAAGCACAGTCTGGATTTGTGGATATGCAGCTATAAAAGGTATTTTATCAGCATTGGAATGTCCACAACAATCTGGGATATGAATTAAAATCCTTGTATTTTAGTCCTGTTGGCATTGACTGTCCTGTTGGTGTGGAAGAGATGCTTACTTTTGGAAAACTGCTTATATCTTAACTGTTGGCTCACATGGTGACTCAGTTCCAATCTCAAATGAGTGCAAAGCCTACTGATTTTAAAAGTTGTATGTACAATAACATGGAATTTATTATTATTACTACTATAAATTTAGTCCTTTATAATGAAAAGGGACTAAATCTGATTAAAATTAAATTTTAGCAGACAGACATTCGCTTCCCTAGGAGGCTGTAACCACCCTTAAGAATGTTTTACCCATCCTTAAGTCCTTCATTCTGTATATATTTGTGAAGCCATTTGGGGTCTATTAAGAGACTGTTCTAAGAATTGAAGCTCTAAATGCTGTGAGAGTAACAATGCTGTTATAGTAATAAGGCAGCTGATCTGAATAATGAATAACCATCCTTGTTTTACAGTTATTGTCGAAGCCAAAGTTCAGTGGAGTTGAAAAGATAAAGACCATTGGGAGTACTTACATGGCAGCAACAGGACTGAGTGCCACACCCAACCAAGAACAGTGTCAGGTACAGGAAAAGGTTCCTGGTTAATACAGACCATGTTCAAAGGAAGGCTAAAATTCTGTTCATTAAACTGCAGGTTATGTATAATGTTGTGGCCTACGGTTTTTTATCTTAGGATAGACTGTATTGTTGTCAACAAGTGTATGCTTTTGTTTAGTAGTCTCTCTGAATTATTGCTCTTCACACTGTGGTTTGAAAATGCCACCTCTGTATTTGCTAAGTCTAAAACAGGCCTCCTATTCTAAATACAATACAGCATTTTATTTCTACATGCTGCAGCAAAACTGGATTTGTAGAGTGTGAAAACCACTGCAAAAATGAGTATTTTCCATTGCAAGCTGGGAGGGTTGAGTGGCCGTACTAAGCATACACTTGTAGAACCTTCAGGCTCAGCATTCAGAACATGTTCCTTTGTTCCTACCTTACTTAGTAGGGTAGGATTGGGAACTGCAGTCAGTCGAAATGAAGTTCAGATAACTTTTAAGCAAAAACCTTGCTTTTGCCATGATCTTTAGCGTACTACCGGTTAGTGACAGAGACAGCATTTATGAATCAACACACTCTCTGCTTAGAATAACTGTGCTCTTGCCAAACTCATGTTCCTTCTAGACAGAGGCAATTAGCACCTGAACTGTAGACCCTAAGGACCCCAAGGACAAAAAACAAGAAAAAAAAAAAAGAGCAAAAGAATGATTCTAATTTAGCTCTGACATTTAATACAGGGAGGTGAAGGGGATGAATTAAATACAGAACTGCAGACAAGATGAGAAGACAGAGGAGCTCCCAGTCACAACTAAAACTAGTGTGTGCACAGGAAGAAATGTATCATTTCAGTTAATTCCACAAACTGAATCAAGAGATCCAAGTTTTAATGTTCGTTTGGTAATTTAGTACACGTTTGCAAAAGAAATCCACTAGGACTCTAGCAGCTTTCAGTCCAGATACCTGACGATGCACAGTACCTCAGTACTTAGTGTGGCAGTGACTGGCTGTTAGGCATACTGCTGGGAACTGCCCCCAGCTTCAAACACCCAAGGAAGACTAAGTGCTTAAGGACGGGGTCTGAATACATCAACTGAACAGGAAATCATCTGTCTTAAGTAGGAGTGAACACCAAAGGAAGCAGGCTTAATTCATCTAAACAGCTGCTCTGGCAATTTACCACTACTGTCCCACCTAGGCTGATACATCTACTCCATGAATCATCTCCTGAAGTTGTCATCTGTCCATCTCTTCTGTCACTTTATCTTCAAAAAATGAGGAAGATTTGGTCATTTCTCATGGAGATGAGTCCATCTCTTATGAAATAATTCTCTTGTCAGGGTCCTGCTCTGGGCCGTGGGAGCCTGAAAATCAGTTTTCTCCTTGGCCTGCAGGGACTCAAGCCAGTACTTAGAAATCAGGCTACACTGTTGATGTATGAGGAGACGTGATGTCTATAGCTTTTATAAGTGGTGTAAGCGCTGAGCTATGAAACGAGGGGATAGAGGATGGGTTGCCTTCTTCCTTTCTTCCTCCTGTATTTTATTCATTTTCAGGTCTATTAGATTCTCAGAGATGCTTGCTTTTCTACCAGATGAGATCATTAGAGAAACTTAAAATTGTGAATTTCACTGGTTCTTAAGCATTAACTAGGGTACTGAGAGGTGCAACAGTGAGAGGGAGAAGTCTCTGTGGGGCTGTCCACAAGCACTATTTATTATTAAAGGGCATAAAATAGACGCAGACACTTAGATAAAATTAATTAGCAAATCTTAGGCACACATAGCTATTGAGTGCCTGTGGGACTAGGTAGCAGCTAATCAGTTATTTGACAATCAAAACATTAGATTATGTATGCTTTGGACCTATCACCTCTAGACTCTGTAAGTAAAATGCATCCTGGTCTATTGGCTGTTGTTTGATCTAACTAATGCTGGACAGGGCACCATCTTCTAGGACATCTCTGAGGGTTTAAGTGCTTTCAAGTGTTATGAATATTTTGGGTTTTATTCTCTAAGGATAAGGGAAATTATTTTACTCTATTTGTTTGGCTGTTTAAATTCAGGAACCTGAACGACAGTACATGCACATAGGAACCATGGTGGAGTTCGCATTTGCCTTGGTGGCAAAACTGGACGTCATAAACAAGCATTCATTCAATGACTTCAAGTTACGAGTAGGTATGTATCACAGAAGTTTTATGAGAATATCACAGAGGAGAGGGAGAATTCATTGTAAAGTATCAGCTGATTCAAGTGTTAGTAGAACTAACCAAAAGTGCCATGAAGGTAAATAGCACCATCTTTATTCTGTTTGAAGGCAGCCTACATGGTATTGCCTATTAACCATGGCTGCTGTTGTTGCAAGGCGTGTTTCAAGGCAGGAGACTCAGGAAAGGACAGTATTCCTAAGTAAAGAGCAATAGAAAAAATATGCTCCCATAGCTCCAAATGGTTTTATGGTAACTCCATAATAATTATTCTAGACATTGTTAACCACAGAATTTTTTTTAAGCTTATCAGTGCCTAAGGACACACGAAGATTCTGGACAGGGTTTTACAAAACCATATAAATGGTTTTGGAGAGCAGGAGCTATAAGGTGCCAGTGATGCTGGAGTTTGAAATATTTGAGATGCACTAAATTCAAGTACACATACAAAAAAATGCACCCTTTCCTTCCCAGTTTTAGACAAAGGAGGGTATTTCTCTTCGTTATTCTGTGGTTATTGACAAATAAGAGCAAAGATGATTAGTTGTTTATATTTGAAGGGGGTATCCCTTATTTTTCAGCTTATAATTGCTTCTACTTGTGCATCATGATATTTAAAAAAGAAATAGGCAGCTGCGGTAAGCCATGGAAAGGATGATGAAATACATGAATTCAAAGCTGGTCAAGAAGCATATGTTCCGAAATGTTTATTTCCTGATAGCGGTACAGCAGTTTTACAATGCAATATGTAACTTGGAAAGCATGAAATGAAAGCATTAAATTAATATTGGAAACCCATAAATCCTGTAAACATGTCAGAAGTATTTGATTTCCAAGTTATTCTCCTGTCTTGTATTTTCCTTGCTGTGCCACTCGCTTTTCCTTTAGGCTGCTCCTTTCATGTTTATTTCACAGTGCCACCCACTGGCAAAACTTGCTACCTTCTGACTCGAAATATGTGTTCCTTAGAGCACTCCTTTTTCCAGTCGGTTTTGTATTCCTTGCTAAAGTTAAAAAAATGAGAAAGGAAATCCAAAGTATACTTCCTTCTCAAAGTGTTGCAGAACTTGACAGGTTTAAAAGAAACATGTAAAGAGACCATATTTCCGTACAGAATAAGAGTTCTCTTCTTGCCATAGAAGACATGCTACATACTTGCAAACATACTTTCATCAGCAATGTCAGTACATATAAAGAGCTACTAGGAGTTGGGGCTGAATCTGCAAACTGAGTAAAGCAATACTGACTCCTTTAAAGAGGGAATCATGAAGCAAATTTTCCAGGGGAAAAGTTTCCCACTTTAAAGTAATTTTTAAAGTGTTTGCTATAGGTTCCTGAGAAGTCAGACTCCTTTGCTTCATGAAATGAGGAATGTTTAAATGTACAAAGGAATGCAGGCCCCGAAATGGTACTTTTGCCACCTTAATCCAATACAAGCACCACTGAAATCTCCGACTTCCCATCTTCACTTCTCCACTTACCACCACCACCTGACCATGAAACTATCTGATATCCATAGCAATTACAGCCACAGAAACGCTTGAACCTCTGACAATATCCCCACTGAAAGGACTTAAGCCCAAACCATTATTTGTGAAAGCCTTCCTCAGCCAGCATCTAATCCCAGAACTGTTATAACTCACTAGAGCTCTCAGCTTTCAACCTTCATTTTCTGCGAGTGCCTGAAATGCTAGTTGTGCCTTAGAAAGTACACAGCCTACTCTGACGTTGTCAGGCAAGGGAAGGGAGCACCTAGATTATATTTCAGGTGTTCCTCTCCTTCTGTTAGCTAAAGTACTTGATTTATTAGACAAGTTCAGGTAAGCTTTTGCAGCCAGTTTTGCACAGGCACTGCTTTTTTCCAGAACAGAATAAAGGCTGACATGTTGTTTTCCATATAGCTTTACAGTTAGAACATTTGTCTGTGTTGTAGGTGAACTTAATTTGGTTCTTCTTTTGGCTGAGGCTGTTCAAGCATAAGGATCCCTCTTCCCTGGAGAATCCTATGAGCTCAGGTTGCAGGATACTTTGGAATAAGATATTCTCTGTCTGTCCTGCAGAACAGTATTTGCTGAACAGTATTTTCCTTTTCATGTAATAATTAAATGTCACTTTGGATACGAGAGAAAGAGACAGATGGTATCACCCTCTGTTAGAGCATTCACCTGGACTGACAGTACTACTCTTCCAGCCTTGCCCCAAGAAACATTCACATGTGTCACGTGAAAGAGACCTGCACTAGCAGGAATGACATAGAGCAGGACATCCCAGAAATCCTGGGTGACCAAAACGCATTCATAAGAGATATGGGTATAAGTCTCCTTGAAGGACAGGGGATCTGAAACTGGCTCTCCAGCCCCTGAGGTATTACTCAAACCACCAGAATGGTTCAGAAAGGAGGTAAAAAAATCAGTCACCTCCTGCCCATCACATTTTTGTAGGAAAGTCCCACCACACTGCCCTAATTTCTGGACCGTGGCAGAGCGTATGCCACGCATATCTCTTCAGTATTCTCTACTAGCCAGCTTGGGCTACTCAGCAGATGGCTTTCGTGGATTCCACTCTTAGGTCCCTAGTGCTTTATACACATTGGATGATCTGAGGCAGAAAGACACACCCATGGCCTGGTTGTTAATGCAGGGCATTGCAAGGCCTAGAGTCCCTTTGTGCATTTAATCTCAAGCGCTTAGACAAATATTTATCAGGTTCTATTTGATATCCTTTAGGGTTTGCATATGTCCCCAGTTTTCTAACTTTAACTGCTACAGTCGCTTTTTCCAGGGCTTCCAAGTGGGCTCATACTGTGGTTACTAGCCCATGCTGCCGTGTCACATATGATCTCATGCTACATGAGCCATCTCTGAAATACCTCACTGTTCTACAATCACACTTTCATTTTACTGCACAGATATATGCCTAGTGGTGGTTTCCATCAAGGAATTAATAGAAGTCAGTTATGATCCATTGACGTGGAGATAATTTTAGAACTCCAAGCTACTCGCTTGTCCAGAGTTTATTTCTCACTAGGTCTGACGTGGCTTTCCTGCTCATCTAACTTGGCTTTTCTGCTCATTGCTGTAACTAGAGTTACAATTATGGTATATTTGATGGATGGTTAATGATAGTGCTTTTGATTTTGCCTCCTGGTTTTCTTCTCTACTAGCAGAGTACAACTCTCTCCCTTTATAAACATAACATAGGATACAAAATGACTGCAAGATTAAAAACGGCCAGAGTCTAATACTGGACTGTACCATGTTGTTCTTCACCCTTACAGTGTGCATTTGTTAATAAAGCAGTTGTCAACAAACTGTTGTTAGCTTTATTCACTATTCAGCATGGGCTAAATACCATGTTTATTGACTTGGTATGTTATCAGATGCTCTGTGTGTCCCTGTTTGATGGATGTTTGTTCTTAAGTTCTGATGTCTTCCAGGTATCAACCATGGACCTGTAATAGCTGGAGTAATTGGAGCTCAAAAACCACAATACGATATCTGGGGCAATACAGTAAACGTGGCCAGCAGGATGGACAGCACTGGTGTCTTAGACAAAATACAGGTAAGTTTTGCTTTTGTGCTAGTATTTATCTTAATCTTTTGAGTCTGATGCTTAAAAAAATGCATATTTGTACACTAAACAGGTATGTGTTTTGGAGCTAAGGATGCCTACAAAAAAACATTACCTACCAGCTGTAAGTTTACATTTCAGAAGAATTAGACCCTGGGCAGGAAACTAAAGAATTAAAACAAAATTATGGGCAAAATGGGAGGAGAATCAAAACTTTGTCTTAACCCTACAGAGGAATACAGTGGAGGACATCACAGATTGCCTAGAAATGCATCCCTAGGTTAAGAGGATGATTTGAGGGAAATCACATTTTTATTCTGCGGATTTTTAAACTCATAAAATACTAGCTACCTTATCTCTGAAGGGCATTGCTGATGTTATTTCTAAATAAATGACCATAACTGTTGTACACTGAGTTAAATCCATAAAGTGATCATGAAACTTCTCTTTCAGTGAACCATGCTGATTAATAATCTTTATATATTATTATCTGTATAAATTATAGATAGACCTTATAGAAAAGACCTTCAATTTACTAACTTTCCAGTGATTCCATAGTCATGGATCACATTTTAAGTATCTGTCTGCCTAGTATCCTGCCTTGCACTTTGGGATCCCAGCATGCAATTGAGAGCACTCTGAATCTATGATTAAGTCTATTCAGAACTAAATAATGGAAAAGTAAAGTTACCAACTGTGGTCAAAACTGAAAACAGAAGGGATGCCAAAGCAATGACATCTACAGTTGCTTGTTTCACAAAGAAACACAGTCTGAGACAACTGATGCTGTTGAACACCCCCCATTCTAGTGGCCTTTCACCTAAAATGGCAGAACTGCCTGAAGTTTGGTTCACTGTCAGTTATGTGCAAAACTGGCAACAGCATCTCTGACACCAATGCTAATGTCTTAATATCACTTCATTCACACAGCCTTAGTATTTGCAAAAAGATGGGGAAGGTTGGGTCTACTGGAAAGCAAAATACCTCCTGAAGTTGAAAAAAATGCTGTATGAGGAAGAGTGTTGTCCCTAGTGCCATTTGTGTATCTACTGTGTTTGCAATCCTAGGTGCAGAAATGGTTATACCAAATTTGATACCCGATGTAAGCAATTAAAATAGGCAACAGACTATTTGAAAGCTCAGGTGCTCAAACCTCACAAGAGACCCTTAAAGGCCTTATAAGCATTTTAGCAACCCCCTTATAATTCCTCCGAACATATGTTCTCTTTACTCTGTGGAAGAAGATTCTGTTTTGCTCTGTTATCAACACTAGTTCTATTACTGTGTTGTTGCAGGTTACAGAGGAGACAAACAACGTCCTGCAGACACTGGGGTACATGAGCACTTGCAGAGGAATAATAAATGTAAAAGGAAAAGGAGAACTGAAGACATACTTTGTACATACTGAAATGACAAGATCCCTTTCACAAGGGAATGTGGCATCTTGAAGATGCTTGTACGTGTCATCAGTACCATATTTTCAGGAAAGTATCACGCACTTTTTAACTACATTTTGGCCCTTAACATGCGTGCTATTTTCTGGTATGTGGCACTTATTTTAATATGGCTGCAGAATAGTCCCATGAGCCATCATTTTGCACCTTGATATTCCTTATGTTCAAGGACAGTTCCGATGTACACTATAGGACTGGAAGATTGTACTGCTACTTGCACTGTTATTCAAAGACAAGAAAAGAAGGAATAGGAATTAAAAGGAGATAACTCATCCTGAAAGGACTTTAAAGAGATGTTAGTGACAAATGCGTGGAAAAAAGGCAATAAAGCTAGGGGTGCATACTATTTTCTGATGCATGGTGTTTTCTGGAAAATACAGTCGCTCCCCAATAGCATCCACTAATCTGGTATTAAAGTATACAGTATTTGTAAATAAGTTTACTCTATCCACACATGATTTGGATGTGATCACCAGTTGCATCTCATAGCCAGGGACACGTTGGGTGGCTTGCTGGCATTCTTTCTGAAGAGAGAACTAACAATGCTGGAATAGTTTTGTACAAACGTGTCAAATGTTTTGAAGCTCTTGTCTTTTGTAAGGTTAATTCATTAAAAGTTTATATGTACTTTGTCTTACTGTTGCTGTCTCTTAGTTTTGCTTCCTTCTATGGCTTCTAACGCTCTAAACTTCTGCATCCTCTGCTGCTGCTGCTGCTGCTACTGCTTTTTATTCAGCAGTTAGATGTTGAGGCAGACTATTAGCCGCAACCATTATTAAGACCAAGGTTCTTAATAACCTTGGTCAATAATATCTGCTAGACTTGCTATTGCCTTTCAGAAACTGAATCACCTCTATTGTCTTCAGTCTTGGGTGGCATCATAGGCACTTGCAGTCATTTACTTCCTAGGTGATACAGAAGACTTACCTCAAATCCATAACCACAAACAAAATGGAGGATACTGGAGACAGCTCCAGTGTTGCTACTTTGCAACTGGTCTGCAATGCTTAATGACTAGGAGAAGCTGTTTAAGAGAAGTCTTGTTTGTTTTGCCCTTTGACAACCTCTTTCGCCCTTGCATGTCTGTCACTTAACCATTACAATACTGGATTCCATAGAATATTTGAAAGAGTCTATTTTATCAGGACATCAGCAGAAGACATAAGAATTGCTAATTTGTGGATATTTGAGATTAACTTAAATCCTATTTAATTTACAAGTCTCACACTTCATAGATGAGCTAGGTGAAAGACTGAAAAGGCAAGTAATTGTACTATCTATGCTCCTTTGAAGGAGCATAAACAGTAAAGATTAATTTTTGCTTTGCTCTAATCACTACTTGAAATTAACATATTCTTTCAGTCATAACATCCTATCAAGACCAAAATTAATAAAATCACAATATAATATATAATTACAAAACAGCATATAATTACAAGATTTTTTTTCTGACTGATACCATACGAATATAGAAGTCAATTTATGTGCTATTAGCTCTGGCATGTTCTTAAAACATAAAAAGTATTCAGATTTCTCAATCACTAAATAGATTTTATATTTGTATTGCATCAGTGTCCTTTCAGAAGGAGTTCTCAAAATTGTGGGTCACAAACAAATGACATGAGGCCATGGTTTCACAGAGTGTGGCATGATTTACTCACAGCAGTCATCTGGCCACTATGGGAATGATAGTAGATTTCAAAATGCCTACATTTGCAGTAGAATAGACAATCTGAATTTTGATCCCTTTAAGAGAGTCTAAAAGCAGAATGCAAGCTATTTCAGTTATGTCCAACATAACACACTTGATGTTTCACCCAGATCTGGAGACGTGATCAATAACTCTCAAGATAGGTGCTAAGTCTAATAAAATATAAGTAAAAATATTTTGCTGTCTTTATGATTTCTTCCTTTTAATTAATAAGTTACGATAAATATTTTCCAGTGGAATTAAAAGACTTTACAAATAGCTCACATGGCAGCAGAAACAATGTCCCAGTCATTGCCTAGAACAAGCTATAACTTAGCTATGCTTAAGACTTCTCCTAAATCCCTCCTCCCCAATAGCTGATAAAACCTATAAAGGAATAATTTAAAAATATATGTATTAATCTTTTCCTTAGATTTTGAATGCACTCTGGGCCCTTAAAATTATTCTGGTATTATCATAGGTCAAAGCAATCATTTCTTACTGTGTACGAAAACCCTTTATGTAAAGTTGATTATATTGTTCTGTAGTATCTATGTGTATAAAACCTGTACAGTCAGGATTTTGCTTTTCATTTCTTTTCTTGCACATCAGTAGCAAACCTTGTACATAGCTCAATAGCCTTGTTTCTATGATTTTTATAAAAGTGAAACAATATTATATTTCTGTAAGCCATGAAAAGTTAAAACATTTGAATGGCTGTAAGCTGACTGGCCCAGTGAAATATAAGATAGATATGTGCCCTCCAAGAGCATGTTTAAAATGCCCTTGTTCAGAGCACTTGTATTTCACTGGTGTTCTCCCATTTTTTAGTTGCATTTGGATTATTGCAGCCAAATTCTGCTAAAGAACAAGAAAGCTGGCAAAAGATGATTATGTATGCAGTATGATGCCTAGGGAAAGAGGTGCATACCATCCTCTTTCTAGCCTTCAGTTGCTGAGTATTATTATTATCTTCCTAGTGCCGAGAAGCTATTTGTATCCAATAAATACTTCTTGTCTTCCAATGCATTTTACATCTACTGTTTATACTGTTTTATTTTTCCCCTGTCTAGATTGGCCCAGAGCTCTTGTATCTTCTTTCATCCTCTCCTGCAGCAATTTCATCTGCCTCAATAACTGGATGTAATGCTGCTCATGTATCAGTGTGTAACTTGAAAAGCTTTATGATAATCATGCAGATCAGTATTTGACATTCCATATATTTTGCATCACAGTAGGGCTCACCAGGTTCTACAATTTCCGTGTTGGTGCCATAGTTCCTAGACTGGTAGCAAACTACGAAGAGCGTGACTTCCAAAAGTGCCAACGTCTTTCACACCATGAGGCAACAGCCAGAAGACCAATGTAAGAGTGACTCACTGCAGTATGAGAAAACGAAATCAAACAGGAACACCTGGGGAGCCTGCTGGATTTCTTTTTCAAAGGCAATGCTTTGCTCCAATTTACGGAGGGCTACCAGAAGACAGGAAGAAAGATTAGACTTGCAGATATGTTTGTGAACTACAAAAATACTCGAGATTACCTGTAAATTAATGCTATTTAGCTGCTGCTTCTAAAGAGACATTACCATCTTATTTATGCTGTGTAAAGCATTTTTCATTCTCTTTATATTCCTTTATGTTTCCTCTATTTTGTAAAATACCTAAAGACCTTCTCTTTTTTTACTGAGATACAGGTAGTTCAATCTGCTTGTTTCTAAAGTGACAACTGAGCACATATGAAGGTAGAGCTGTTGAAAGTCTGTCCTGTTTTCAGAACCTCATATCAGGACAAATAATTAGTTATGTTGTCAGGATGCTGCACATAGCAGGAGATTTCTGTTAAACGCAATGATTACTTTTTCCTTTGATGCGTAGTTTTCCTCTTGGTTGTGCTTCTGTGTGACGATATTTTATTTCATTTTCAGTAGCAGATCCTCCTTCACCTGACATAAACAGAACTCTTCAACACTTTTCACTGGTGGACCCCAAACGATTTTAAGACTAGGACTTTTTAGTTTTATTTTTTCTTTCTTGTCTAGAATAGTGGAGTGACTCTGGGAAGGAAACAAATGTAGAATGAGATATATGTGCCTTAAATAAAATGCAATTAAGAGATTATTTTTGTTCCTTGAAGTACTTCAAATTTGTGTGGATTTGTCAAAGGTGGTGTATAAATCAACTGTAGTTGGTTTGCTACATATTAATTTTTAACATTTTTAAATTTAGGGACAGGAATTATTCAGGTCAGTATCATTTTTAATATGCCAAAATGCAAGATAAGGACATTTTAATCCTGTTTGCAACTATGAAGATAAGAACCCTTTTATGTTGTAGGATGCCACTGTTCAAAACAAAGATTCTGCCAAGAATTGTTTGAAATTTTTGATGGAGTATCTTTCAAATATATCTGTAGCCGTTGAGATGCTCTTCATGAAAATCTCAGTTTTGGCAGGAAAAAATGAACATGAAGTAATTTGAAAGATTAACATTGCTCAACTAAAGTTTTCATGTTTGCACTCCAAAATGTTACAAATAACATCTGTTATGAAAGTAATGTCACCTCATGTATAAAGTCATGTATTACTCTACTTACCAAGAGGGTTATTGAACAGCATATTCATCTGAATTGGAGTATCCATTCAGGAGACATCAGTCAGCTGTAATGGGTTTGCATGGCAAGGTTTGGGTAGTGGGAGGGCTACAGGGGTGGCTTCTGTGAGAAGCTTCCCCCATGTCCGATGGAGCCAATGCCAGCTAGCTACAAGACAGACCCGCTGCTGGCCAAGGTGGAGACGATCAGCCATAGGG
>JANHGB010051300.1:0-11938 GCA_026283785.1 Coracopsis vasa
CCATCCCTGGCAGTGTTCAAGGCCAGGTTGGACACAGGGGCTTGGAGTAACCTGCTCTAGTGGAAGGTGTCCCTGCCCATGGCAGGGGGTTGGAACTGGATGAGCTTTAAGGTCCCAGGGCCTCACCACCCTTACAGGGAAGAACTCCTGCCTTATATCTAACCTAAACATCCTAAATATCTAACCTGTTTTCAAGGAAGGGATTTGAAACTGTGGCTCTGTCAGATGAAGTGGGCAGACAGCAGACCAGGTGAATCCACACACTTCTCAAGGAGACAAAGACAGGTCGTCCCTGCCTTCACTGCTACAATCCTACACAGCTCAATGCAGGTTATCAAACCAGATCAGTGACGGTGGGAATAAGGAACAAGAGTGGCACTGCAGCAATACAGACCTCAGCAAGCCAAAATCAACATCGCTATGTAAGTTTTACATACTAGAGGTGTTCTAGATGGACATCAGACCTACCTCATGTATTTAAGAAGCTGTTCTTCCCCCATAAGGTGCAACAGCACTGTGCTTTTATTTGAAATCAAATCTAGAACAGATTAAACGTAAAAGGGAAAGAAAGTGCCTTTTCTTTTTCCTTTTCATGAATGAGGGGCATTGGTGGTGATGGGGATTCAAGAGCAGAAAATGGACATCCACAGCTAAAGCTTTGCCATCTACTGACCTGTGGCATGATGGCAACCCTCTGGCAGACAGACAGTGGTGTAACATCATCAGCTATTTATCAGGGTAAGGCTTAGCTAAAGCAGCAGGATGTAATGCTGCGCAGCAGGTACCCTGGTGAATGCATTTTGTGCATGGCACTCTGCCATTAAGAGCCAAGAGATGCCCAGACAAATCCCCACAGGTCCCTTTGGGGAGGCTGACACTGAATTTGCCAGCCGGAATTTTAGTCATGCACTCAACAGCTGTACTCCAGAAGCACAAGATGAATAGGTAGCTATGGTGAACTTTGAAGCCTGCAGGTCAAAGTTCTCTCTCATTATCCCCACCATTTTCTATCGGCACAGCTCCTCAGCATCCCAAGGGATGGGAAGGTTTGAGGCTCTTGAAAAAGCCTGACATGACCAAGTCAGGAAACAGTAGGGTGCTTATGTACATGTATTTTTCTTTCCCCATTTCTCTCTCCCCCCACTTTCTTGTGAAGAAAGAATATGAATTTAGCTATTGTGTGAAACGTCAACCCGGTGGCATTAGGAGTTACTCATTTAGCTGGCACAATACAGCAGTCATTTCAACACGCTGCCCTGCCAAACAGGCCTGACCCTTCCAGGGACACCTCCTCTGTAAGAAAGTACTCATTTGATTTCTCACTCCCCACCCCAAAACCTTTCATTTCGTAGCCAATCCTTTCAAGGAGGATGACAGGACTGATTTCCGCAATACGGACACATTCTCTGTATTAAAACACCGCCTTCGCGCCCGAGCTGCCGCTGAACACATCCTTCAGAGACAACCGAGCCACTTCTGGCCAAACCTCTAGCAATATTGAACACAGGGCTCCCTATCAGCCATTAAATATTATAATAGGCTCTTCCAATGCAGGTGTTAGGATCTGACCTTTGTCAAGAGTTCTGTTTGGAGGAAAACCCATTCACTTCATTCACCCAAGGGGAAATTGTGACCTTCCTGCCTGTAAAGTTGTGTACAAACTATGCCAGGAGTGCAATTGACTTCAAGTATCTAGTTCTGCCTCTTCCTCCCACTGGGGTTTGCACAGTGCAGACAAGATGCTACTCACATACTACTAGAGCCTGATGGGTGAAGAATGCTCAGCAGGGTATATGAACAATAGTTAAATGACAATAAATAGTCCACTGACAGTATGTAGCACATTGACTATTTGAAGGCTAAAGACAACAGAAGGCTCTACTACCTACCCATGTACAGCCAAGGAAAAGCAGCACGTTAAAACCTCTCCGACCTATGCAAGGAGAGCTAATGGAAGCTACGGAAGTGAATGGAAGTATGGAGCCATGTACCTTTTTATTGGGGTGGGGGGACATGGTGGGGGACAGAGGGAAACAATTACAGGCTAGTAATTACTTCTTCTTTAAATGGATTCTCTCTAATCTCCAATGGGTTTACCTCTAATCTCAAAGTAATTACCTCTGATCTCCATGGATTCTCACTCTGGGGGACACTAAGCAGCTCCAGGGAAGCCTTCAGAGAAGAAGTACTCTATTGTCTGCAAGAGGCAATGAAAACCTAACACGTGCACAGCGACTGCCAGGAACAATAGAGCACCTCCACAAAGCAAGGAAGGGATTTGGGCACCAACAGTGGCAGCTTGCCTCCTCCTTGCTTGATGACCCAGAGTTGGCCAACACAACCTAAGGGAAACTCACGTGGGAGCTCCATGGGGAGCATACAGTATCCGTGCTTCCCTTCCGTGAGCAACCCCAATACACAACTCAGGTATTTCAGGGCTATTTGATGGCAGAATTCCTCAAATGTAAAGGCACTAAGAGTGGCCAAAGAGGACAGAGTCGTCCAGTTTCACAAAAGGGAACACTGAAAACCTTGCTCCAGAAGCCAATGGCTGAGGGACAAGATTTCTGATAGAAAGCAGCAATGCCTTGAAGTTAGTTGTGATCTAACATTAAATAGCTTTTAAGAGACATGGATGTAACACCAGGAACTATAGCATTATTAGCATTATATTATATTAAATTATAATATAATATATATTTGTATATATTTATATAAATATATAAAATATCTATTATATAAATATATTAAAATATCTTATATATAATATATAAATATATAAAAATATTTATATAAATATATATAAAATTTCTATTATATAAATAGATATAAGTATATATTTAAATATATTTATATATAATTATATATAATATATTATTATAATATTATGTTATTATATTATAGCATTATTAGTCAGGGTCTGAGACTATGAAATCTTGTGTCAGGCCAGAGAAAGGGCTAATATTCAGCAGCCAGGGAACAGCAAGTTGGTGCAAGCACAGCATCAAGTGGCCATGCTCCTCGGACAACACTCATCTAAAGCAGAAAGTCCCTGCATCAGTTCCATTTGCAGGTCTATAAGCCCCAGATCATCTCTGAGCCCATGAAATGCATCTGATCAAAACCTTGATTTTTCACTCCTTCATGAAAAATTGCCCAGGAGCTCAAAATGACCAATAGGTTTAGGAACTGTTCCTAAAAATGTTACAACCGGCTACCCTCAGGTTTTCCTATGTGTTATGATGATAAAATACAAACCCAGACAAGATTGTAAAGATCTTGCTGAGGGTCACACCGCAGTTTTTGTCCTATTTTACCACTGTCTGTAGTACAGAGTAAGGGGGAGAGCTGGAATCCCCTGGGAGTTCCAAGATCTGGAGTCCCCAAATCATCTCTGTCTTTTGAAGTGCTCTGGCATGGAACGAGTTCTGACAAATCCCACTTCTCCTCCTGCTGGCGCGGCTGGGGCAGAAGGGGTGGGCTACTTCTGAGTGAGATCACTCTGCTCCTTCCACCCCAAAACCAGACCTAGGGACTGTGTTATGCACTCACTGAGGAGGAAGAGACAACCTTGTGGGAAGAGACAATGATAGATGTCTCAGTGTGAAGTTTTCTGGCACGTATTTTAATATCTAAGCCGTTTTCAAATCAAACCATAACCACTGCACACCACAAATACCAGAACTTTCCTCACTCTTTCCTACACCTAGGACATGTTTTCTTAGAAGAAGCTTCTGGTTTTGAATCAAGGCTGCAAAAACATCAGCACAAAATAAAGGTTTAAACCATCTCTTGAGATGCAAAGGGAACCCCACTTCCAAGGGATCAAAGGAACTTGACTGTACTCAGCCTTGCACCAGTGAGTTCTATTTCAGATTACGCCTTTTTCGGATGGGGGGAATGAAGAGAGAGGAAGAAGTTCCTCCACCAAAGAGGGCTCAACACAACCACATCAGCCACAGTTAATACCACTGCTTTATAAGGGCCTGATGCTGCTGAACGTTCAGAGAGCATGGTGTACTCACATGTAAACTGGGATGGTAGGTCAGCACACCGTTGTCGCACAACGTCACGTATTTCTTCTTCCACTCTTTATTCAGTGACTTGCCACTTCGCTTTAGCAGCATACCCTATGAGAGCAGAAAAGAAACAGATACCATTAATACACTTACAAATAACCATCAATGTTCTTTTGCCAACACACAGCTATGGAAGACACAGAAAGAGATAAATACCATTGCCAACAATTCTAGCAGCTTTCTTCTGCAAGTTACTGGCTTTCCCTTGCTTCTCCCAGGGTGCATGTTTGCTCCCTCGGCAGCTTCAGTGTTTGCAATTTAGGAGGAAAAGCTCTAAATGAGGCTTTCATAAAGCAAATAAAGAAAACAGGAAAGGTTTTAACAGTTCTGGCTTTATTCAATGGGTAGAGAACCCCAGAATCCCAAACTGCTTTATGCTGGAAGAGCACACGTTTGTATGTTCTCATTCCCTTCTGCAGTAAGGTTACACAGCAATGGAAATCCTCCCAGCTATTCATTCCAGCAAGAGATAACAATTCCAGGCAAGAGCAACAAAATGGAAACTGGTCAAATATGAAGTTTTCCCAATAAATTCTGGATAACTTAATGAAAGAGGTGGGCAAGGTGACTCACCTTTCCACACACTGTATTCAACCTAAACATCAGTGACGAATGCTAACAATCCACAGCTGAGATAAAGTCATCCTTGTGCCCACATGGACAAGGACTACTTCTACATATGAACCCATTCTCAGCTTAAAAATAGAAAGTCACTTTGAAAAGCAAAATATACGATGCTGTAGCACAGTGTGTGTGGTAAATGAAGCCATGCTTTAGCAATGTGCTTCCCTAGGAAAAAAACAAGCTAGAAGGCAGTTCCCAATGAATTCATACAGTACTTGGGTTACTGAAAGTCTGCTGGAATGTCCCAGTGGAGACACTATGCACAGTACCTACCTCACTAGATCCACAGGTAAGTTCCAATAAAGGAAGACACTTAGATTAATATCATTAAATCATAAACCTACATCATAAATCTAAACCAATACAAACTTAGTTCTCTAATTCCCATGAAATCAGTTTTTCCATTCTAATTTTCCACAGAAATGAGAAAACAGAATACAGATAGTTGCACTATCAAGCATGGTGCTTCCAGCTCCCATGGAGTTGGTTTTGGTCAAGGTGGGTTAAAACCTTGAAAGCAAGTTATGCTATCTTTATCCAGAGACAGACAAATCCTGGATGTTTTAAGTCCCTTGTCACAATCCACATGAACCAACAACTCTCCTTTTGCAACCAGAGGGATTATCCCAGTTGGAAAACCCAAGTTCACAACTGCCTGTTGCTGGCCACGCACTCTGAATAGCGCTTCTGAGAACAACCCATCCCAAGTCACAGCGACCTGTGGATGGGCCCATAAAGAAAAGCTGGTGTTGGATGAATGACTGACACAGTGGTACAAACTCCAAACTTCCTGACAGTCTGGGGGTCACATTTCTGGGGTTTTTGTGCTGTTCTTTGCTACAACTCAAACTTTTCCAAGAGAGAATGGGGTTTCTGTAACACCGTCTTCCAAAAGCTTCCAAAAGCTTCACACATCCCAATTACAGTCTTCCAGTGCTTAGACATTGTTTTCTTCTATTAGAAAATGAAAGCTTATTCCTGCCTTTGACGTGTGTGTTTGTCTATAGTAGGTGCTCTGCCGCTTCACCTTTCCCATCTTTCATACCTCACCTGCAGCACGTTTGCTGGTGTTTAGGGAACCCAATTGTAGTTATGGCTGTGCTGCGGGGATCAAATATTACTCTTTCCCTGCCAAGGTTTGTTCTTCACACCTTTTAATGGGGAAAAAGCTGTAAAGATCAGAAGATCACAACAGTGATTCCCCCCCTCCAACCCCGGCCTTTTTCAACGGCTTTGAAAAAGGCAAAAAATATGTATTTCACCCATTTTTAACTGGTCCTTTGCTATCTAGAAAACATGTCATGATTTAGGTAGTTTTCAGTTCATGCCAATTATAACTCCAATAAATAGTAAAAACCCACCACTTTCATGATTTTTACTACACAGAAGTTTCACTGCTTTCGAGGTGTGAACTATGAAATGCAGGTTTTGGATCGAAATGAAGAAAATGATTCAAAATGAGGTTTCACACCTTGCTTTTCAATGTAAAAAAGCCACCACCTGAGCATTAAATAAGGATGTACCTATTTATGCCTAACTAACAAACTAGATTGCCCAATCTGCTTTCTTTATGCTCTACCTTGGCAAAAAGAACAGATTGTTGTATTAGGTGAGAATGAAAAATATCTGCCAGAGGAAACTGCTCTGAATCATAGAATAGTTAGGGTTGGAAAGGACCTTAAGGTCATCTAGTTCCGACCCCCAATACAAGGAGCCAACCTAAAGTGTTATGGAGCAGAAGCCCATATACTATAAAGCACACTTTTCTTTCCCCCAAGGCCAGAGACTACCACTTTGTCTGGGGTAATTAGATACAATGGTCCAGAGAGATGCTCTTAGTATGGGAGTTCAGATCAGTTATAAATGCACTTTAACAGTAACTAAACCTAAAAAACCCCAAGAAAACAACAAAAAACCCCCCATAGAGGGCCCATATATGAAAAGAAATGTTATTAGAAAAAAAACATAGAAAAAGCCCTTCACTTCAGTCACATTATGTCTACATTTAAGTCGCATCAGATACTCTTACCTAGGACACAAGATACATGGTCCTCAGTGACCTTTGGTACCTCTGAGGCAATTTAGAGGTAGCTTGGGCACATCTCCAGTCACACCCAAGCAGCCCCCACGTACACACAGCACATCAGAGAAACCACATTTAGTCAACAAGCGACACAGTAAGGGATGAAGTAAACCAACTTCCACTTCAAAATACACATTTATCCCCCCCAATAATCCCTGCCTCAGATTATTATTAATTGGATAACATTATTTCTCCTAATAGCGTAGGAAATCTGTCACTTGTGACAGTCTTCCCTCTGCAGTTCGGTCCGGTTAACCCAAAGCCTCCAGACTCAACACCAGGAATTCAACACCTCTCATTCCCCCCCCTCCCCAAATTTCACACTTCAAATCCAACTTTTTCACCACCTCCCCTCCAAGACTGCCAATCCTGTGTTTGATGGGGGAACGTTTCTCCTACCAGCCCGCACCAGCTTGTACTTTCAATGAGCCACAGGAAAGAGACGTCAAGCGGAGTGCACGAACTTCACTTGTTGGGTTTTGGCTCGAGGAACTGCGCCACTGCACAAAGCAATGGAGGAACTGTCTGCACGCACCGCGAGCTCTTTATTAGTAATGTGTATGCTACGTCTAGTCCCAGGAGGTCATTGCAAGCCAAAAGCAATGTTAAGTGTACAAGCTTTAAATAACTTACAAAGTTAATGTAATGAATGTAAGTGTTATCTGAAATCCATCACTCAGTGGCTTGCCGTAGCCTCAAGCTGTGATAAAACACCACTCATAAATTTATATTAAAACTCTGTTCAATAGCAATTATTTACCAACAAAGATTTATTGATTGCATTTGCTGTTAGAGACTGGGGCCCTAACTGAGTCAATCCGCTTACGCTGTTGAGCTTCAGGGCACCAGGAGAAGTTACAGACTGCCATCAGGCTCTGCATCCCAATCATTGCTGCGAGAGCAGGAGCAACTAATGGAAAGCCACCAGTGTAGGATTGATTGGAGTTAAGGTAAGAAACAAACCACTCAACACGGGTTAAGGGACCGCTACACATAACATACACAGTTCATGTTAATACACAGTAATCAGTTAAATCTCGCCCCTCCACATACCTTCCCACGAGCTACAAACCTTGCTTGTTTAAACAACAGATGAAGACGAATGGTGAAACAATTATGAATTTGGGCTTGGGAAATATATAAATAAAAGTTTATAAAGGAAATATAAAAATAAAGGTTTTAAGCAGCAAATTACCAGCATTTAAGAAAGTGACCTCATGGAGTTGCTTAATACTACATGAAAGATGCTGGTAGGTCAGCTGCCTTAGTTTTTCAGATAGATGGTAGCAGAAAAGACTTAAATACTTCCTATGTGTGGACCAACACACTTTGCCACTTTCCCATGTATTTTGGATTTTCCAGGTGCCACAAGATACAAAGGGTTTCACAAACAGTATAATTAAGACAGTGATCATGGCTTAACTGAGTGCATGGTTTTGCATTTGCTGTAGCACTTGAGGTTGGGTTTTTCTTGTTGTTTGTGGGGGTTTTTGGGTGGTTGGCTTTAGTTTGCTTGTTTTAATAGGATCTGGTACACTCAGCTTTTCTTGGCAATGCCAAGTACAAATGGACCTTCTGGAAAAGGTAGTATGGTACTTTGGTTGCTATTCCTTTTCAGAAGTGCACACCACCGCCATGGCTAAGGTACTGCCACCATGCAGGCTTTTTCTTCCCCTCCCTAATTTTTAGCCAACCCCATCCCATTACCATGATGCTGTTTTGACAAAATGAAACACGTAATCTTGCATTTAATCATTAGAAGTCTAAATGGTTCAATTTCCACACAGGTTTTCAGTTCTCATAACTGTGATTAGTAGCCAGCAATGCTATGAGTTTTCTACAGCTCTATCATCTGCATCCTGTTCACAACAAAAAAGCCTCATACTCATCAGAAACATCCTTCCTCACAGAGCGGCAAGGACAACCATTCATAGTCATGAACGTTAATAGACATAACCTTACGCTGGTAAATCCTCCAGGATTGCATGACCAGCCAGCTTTAGGTAGCCTGGCCAGCAGCACTGGGTCTGGTCTCGCTGGTCCTAATAGCAAATGAGAGATTAGTTCTTAGCTGATCTCCTCTGCTCCAGAATTTAACTGTAAGAGGCTGCAGTTGTGGCTGCCCCATCCCTGGCACTGTTCAAGACCAGGCTGGACACAAAGGCTTGGAGCAAGCTGCTCTAGTGGAAGGTGTCCCTGCTCGTGGCAAGGGTTGGAACTGGATGAGCTTTAAGGTCCCTTCCAACCCAAACCAGGCTGGGATTCTATGAATCCTTCCATACAAATGCAACTGATTCTCTTGATTCCCCAAACTTCAGTATTTGTATCCCACAAATTTAAGGGAATGCTGCTTGGGTTTTTTTGGTCAATTAGCTGTGAAGCTTTTTTAGTTTTACAGTTAGAAACCTGTAGTAAACACCTCTTATAATAACAGGGTGCAATTGGGGACCAACTGAACCACAAACCAAAGGCTACAGAAAATGGAATGCCTCTAAAGAGATCTGAAAACAGGAGACCTTAAAGGTTCTTCAACTTCAGTATCTACCAACACTGCAAAAACCCCCTGGAACCCTAAAAGACTCCATGTATTCTTACTGCAGCCAGGCACACTAAGGATATGGTAAATGGGAAGAAGCAGCTTAGTGCCTTCTGTTATTGTGGTTTTATTTTGAATGACTGCTCCAACAACTCAGCCTCCAGATTCTGACCTTACCCACCAAGAGCAGGTAATGCCCAAGTTCCCCTGATATACAGCAAATAACTTTAAGGGAAGCATTCACAACTCCCTGGCTTCTTGCAGCTGCAGGGCTTTTAAAAGGTAGGGTATGTACTTCCAACATGGCACAGACAAGGATTCCTTGAGGATGCTGCTGAGCAGAGGAACCTACTCACTGTACTTTAAGCACGGTGTGGTTGAGAAGAGACAACTGCGCTTCAATGTGGGGACTAAAGGACAGGAAATCATTATCTGTGTGTCACATTCACCCACCTAACGAGCAATTTAATGAAGAGGCAAGAAGATGATCATGCAAGAACAGTGCCTAAAGAAGAACTGGAACGGAACGCTGAAGATCCAGCCATGCTGCAGGATCCAGATGAAGCAATAAACACACTGCTCTGGCAAAGCACTGCAAGTCCAAAGCTGCTCTAGCTTGCCACCATAATACTCCAGACACCCAAACAGGGCATCAGAAGATAATGCAGGACATGCAGTTGAAGGACACAGATGCTCAGTAAGGCAGTTCCTGAGTTGTCCTTCCATTTGATAGCTTTGTGAAAGGGGCAGTCTCTCGTTAGCCCCAGTTTATGATTATTTCTAAAATTAGACTTTATAAAACCAAGAGCACATTGCATACTCTGCAATCGTCTCTATGTCCTTTCTACAGAGCTTAAACCCAAATGTGCTGCAAAATGCAATTCCATGTTTAAAGGAATGGCACATCTCCCGCTCTACATCCAGTTGGCCTCTCCGCACAAGGCACAGCACCTAATAAGTCACAATATTTTCCTGCCTGACAGTAGTTTCTCTCTCTGTTGCATTACAAGGTTTGTTCCACTTCCCCTGGCCTGGTGAAAAATAATAATCACAGCCCTTAATAATCTCAAGTAGTCGGTTTATTAACCCCTTGGCATTGGCAGTTGTGGTTTCCCTGACACCATCGTCAGCACTGATGTGAAAAGCACCGTGATGCAAATCATTAGAGCTTAGTGTGGGAGAAACCAGGCGGCTGATGCCAAGGGGTCTAAGTCAGCAGCAGAGGAGCCGGCAGCGATCGGCTCCGATTGAACTCTTACCTCTTGGCTCCAGCACCATGCACTGAGCTCTAACTACCCTGCCCACGACTGAAGTCAGCACTCACGCCAACCTCCTTGCTGAAACGCTGCTGCTTAGACTGGAATTAGAAGGAAAAACAACATTGGGAAACTGATCCATTGCGAGCAAACCCGGCTGCGTGGAATGGGTCATTTGGAAAAGGCTCCAAGCACAGAAACATCCCTGGTGGCAGAGACGGCTGAAGGGTCAGGGATGAAAAAGAAGCAACAAAACATTTATTTCCCTTCAGAAACAAACAGAGCATTTATGGGGGGTGTGTGTGTATGATATACAGATAAAGAAAGGAATCATCACGCAGACATCACTACTGCTAGGTTGACGACACGGCTCTCGTTATAGTAGCGCTCCATTCCCCGATCCCTGAAATTCTCTTTATCATATTTTATATAAAGTCGGGATTTGGAAGGGGGTTCATGGGAGAAAAGCCATGAAAAGCTTAAAACCCAATTTTAACTTTCTATCCTGATACTATAGTGTTTCCATAGAAACATCAGGCAGACCACTTAAGAGCAGCTTTTTTTTTTTGTAGCCATGTTTGGCACCATACCCCTCCCCTGGACAACCTATTATTTCACAAATGGATGCTTTTTGCAGCTTGTTCTGTGCAGGCTCCGATGAAGGGGGGAAAAGAAAAAGGCTACTGGATCTTTAACCAGTTCCCTTGTGGCCCCCTCCCTTTTTTGTTGGTAATATTTCTGTCATTCTGCCAGGGTATATGGTACAAAGGGTTACACTTTAATTGAGCTGTCAGCATCTCCAACAATCCTATAAAACTCCGATTATGCACGGCGGGGTTAGTGACACACTTGTTATTGTGGATGCCCTATTTGCTAAACCCGAGCCCCCCCCTCACAGGTCACATCACCCACACGACCTTCCTGTCATTAGCCGCGTCTATTCCTACCTCACTGCTGTGAAAATCACACAAGCGAAGGCTTCAAAGCCCTTGCCAGGACTGAATTCGACCAGGAGCTAATCACCCACAAATCCAGCTCAAATGGCAATAATTGGCTAAACTGCTCACCTCTCCAGAGCTCAGCAGTAATTTGGGATAATAAAGAAAAGAATTATTCAGCTAACTGCCCTGAAATGTATGCTTTGTGACCGACACACTTCACATTTTAATAATGATGGACACAAAATCCAATTTAATACAGCATCTACTGAATAACAAAACCAAGAACACTGGCAGAAAAAAAAAGCGTGTGTGTTTTTTTTTTTTTTTTTAAAAAAACTGTGTTCCATATTATTGTACAGAAAAGGATTCACACTTCATGTTGCGAAATTTTGGGACCAAAAAGGTCTTCATGAACAATC
>JANHGB010051301.1:0-24773 GCA_026283785.1 Coracopsis vasa
AGGTTGCTCCAAGCCCCATCCAACCTGGCCTTGAACACTGCCAGGGATGGGGCAGCCACAGCTTCTCTGGGCAACCCTGTGCCAGTACCTCACCACCCTCACAAAGAAGAACTTCTTCCTAATATCTCATCTCAGTCTCCCCTCTGTCAGTTCAAAGCCATTCCCCCTTGTCCTGTCACTACAGGCCCTTGTCAAAAGCCCCTCTCCAGATTTCTAGCTGGCCCCTTTAGGCACTGGAACCTGCTCTAAGGTCTCCCCGGAGTCTTCTGTTCTCTAGGCTGAACAAGCCCAGCTCTCTCAGCCTTTTTGTTACTTTAAAAAAAAAAATGTCCATTACAGAACTGGACGTCCAAAATCATTAGTTGCCCTCGAAATATTAGGCACTATGTTTGAATGGCAATGAAAGAAAATTCCAGGTTTGAGTTTGATCTAAGCTAACTGGCAGAAATGGAGTAGCCCATGTCTTGGGGGATGACATGCTTATGTACTGCATGAGAAGCCAGCTGGCAGCAGGCAGCTTTAATATTATTTTTGAAGAATGTACAACTGACAAGCATATAGCAAATATGTATTAGGACAACACTCATGTTAAATGGTAAAATTTACAGGACTCCTCTATGCTATATTACTAGTGCTCTCTGCCTTGTTACTAAAAGCAATTAAAATAACATTTTGGTGTATGGCACCAGTGGAGGTAAAAGCACCATGCTTTCAAGAATGACTTGGTTAGAAAAATTTTAATTTTCTATTATGCTTGAAAGGACAAAGTGCAAAATTAACAAACTTGCAATTAATTTCAGTAGTAATTATGTAAGAATTCCAGGCATATAGAAGATGAGAAGCGTGGAATAATTAGTTGTGGATTTTTTTACTGCTGTAATTACAGTGATGAATATGCATGAGGATGTTTGGGGAAGGGAAGCACAGCAAGCAATTGTATTTAATTAAACTTTTAGCTGGCGTAGTTATGGAGGCTGCTCTTTTTTCTTTAATCCTTTCAAAACTGCTGTGAAACTCCTGGGGTAGGGTAGTTCCGCTCGAGTGTGAAAATTACTCTTTAGGATCTGTTTTTCCTATGTAGAGGTCTCCCAGCTCATCTTCGTAGAAAGTTGCTCAGCAGGAAAAAGGACCTTGGAGTGCTGATTGATGGCTACTGAACATAAGCCAGATTGTGCCCAGGCAGCCAAGAAAGCCAACAGCATTTTGTTCTGTATCAGAAATAGAATGGCCAGCACGGCCAGGAAAGTGATCATCCACCTGTACTGGGCAATGATGAGGCTTTACCTTGAGTCCTGTGTTCAGTTCTGGGCCCCTCTCTACAAGACAGACATTGAGGTGCTGGAGTGGGTTCAAAAAAGGGCAACGGAGCTGGTGAAGGGTCTGGATCACAAGTCTGATGAGGAACAGCTGAGGTAACTGGGGTTGTTTAGTCTGGAGAAGAGAAGGCTTAGGGGGACCTTGCCACTCTGCAACTACCTGAAAGGAGGATGGAGCCAGGAGGTGGCTGGTCACTTCTGCCAAGTAACAGGTGATAGGACAAGAGGAAATGACCTCAAGCTGTTCCAGGGAAGGCTTAGATTGGATATTAGGAAGGTTTTTTTTCCCCAAAAGGGTGATCAGGCATTGGAACAGGCTTCCCAGGAAAGTGGTGGAATCAGTCCCTGGAAGTGTTCAAAAACGCTTGGTGGACTTGGCAGTCATGGGGTAACAGTTGGACTTGATCATCTTGAAGATCTTTACCAACCTAGTTGCTTTATTATCCTGTAAGCCACAGACAACCATTATGTTCTGATTTTCTGGCTCTTGAAACTTCTGTGGAAAGCCCAGTGAAACTGAATTGCAGCTTTTATTGTTTGTGTATTTAAAAGGTTCAAAGAGATAGATGTGCAGGTGTAGACAGGTGAGCATGAGGTGAAGAAACCATCCTGATCTTCAGTAGCATGAGGCAAAAGCGATGGCTGTACACAGTGATGTTGAGATTGGCCTTTAGCTTCCAAAAGTCTATTTTATGGGTTCCTCATCTACAGAAACAGAAGGTAGCTGAAAAATTAAAGACAAATTGTTTGCAAAGGGAGCAAGGAGCCATGAGAAGTGAGTGTGTGGGATTTGTTTTGTGATTTTACTCAATGTTTTCTAGGTATTTGGTATGTTCAACTTAGCCTAGAATTCAGTGTGATTTTTGTTTGGTTTGTTTCTTTGGTTTTTGTGTGTTTTGGTTGGTTGTTTTTTTTGTTGGTTTGGATTTTGTTTGTTTTTTTGTTTTTGTGGTGGTTTTTTTTTTTTTTTTTCTTTCCTAATTTGTGTTTAGTCAGGCTTTTTAGCTGTTATGTAGGCATGTTAAATCCATCTCCATCTTGAATGCATGGACACTATGGATGGCTTGTTAAAATATCACACTGTGCTGAGGAGAACAGAACAGAGTTGCTCCAGGATAATTAAATGCACTTTAACAGTAAAGTAATAAAGCTTCTTCCTTTACAATAGGAAAGAAAAAGTAAATAATCCATTCAATTGTGTGTGTGGAGAGAAGGGTATGGTGATGGATGCTGAGAAATCCTGCCTAATCCTGGCTGACAATTTTTAGCTCTACAGCTTTAGGTGGATCATTGTATTAATTTAAGCCTTGGTCTTTAGGAAAGGAAGCTATTCACGTGTCTTGTTGGATTGCTGTAACGTTTCTGTGATTTGTCTATATATGCCTGAGGGAAGTGTACTATAAAAGTAAGAGTAGAGTTAGTGATTTGCATCTGTACTAAAAAGGAGCAGTAGTAAATGTGTTTGTTTCTTCCTGTTTGAAATGAGGTATAGTCTGAAACTTTTTTTAAGAATGATTTTTAAAATTGCTGCAGATGCTCTTATAGGGGTGTGTATATGGGAACGTGTTTCAGCTATTACAAAAGAAGCTCCCTAGAACCTTTGCCCACATGATGTGGTTATTCCCCAGCACATATTCTATACTGTCACACAGCTTTTGTTTAAATATATTCCAAAACATCATTTCGCTTTTTCTTCTTTCTCTGAAGTGTATCATTAGATTTGCCCTGCATCTATTCCCTTTTACCCTTGTCATCTTTAGTTCTAATTTGCATGACAATCTAACAAAATGAGTCACAGAGCTTAATTTTTATAACTCCATGGCTATTGTAAATACTTCGATCATGTCCCCTCTTAATCATCTTCTCTCCAGACTAAATAAATCGTACTGTTTTCTCTACTGATATTTAAGGCCTGTTTCCCCATTCATCATCATTGTGTCTCATGCTGTGCTCTCACCAACCTAATTCTGTCTGTCTTCAAATAAGCTGGCCAAAATAGGATGCTGTCGTTCAAGTGCAGTTTCATTAGTGTTTTGTAGAATCACGCAACAATGTGTTAATATCCTTTCCTTATGATAAGCCAGTTTTCTGTTAACCTTCTTTACCACTGCAATGCATTAGACCAAGATTCTGTCACTGAAGGTTCATTTTCATATGACACATTAGCTAATTCCGTGCCTTTTAAACTATGCTTAGCTGTGCTAATCTTTATTATTTGCCTCCAGTCTTTTCATGCAGAATGTGAACTATAAGTATACTACCGAAAATCTCTTCATTTGTCCTTGCATACAGTAATTATCTTGACATAGTGATTAATAATTATGATTCTTGCCTCTTCGTACAAATCTGAAAATGCATTTTGCTTTCTTGCATTGAACACACACTTTTCATATCAAGAATTGCACGATTCAGCATGATTAGCGCAGTCAGCCAGGGTCAGAGGGAGAATAAATGTTTCCACAATCTCTGTGGAAACAAAAAGCAAGACTGCATCTTCAGCGAGAATAAAACCTGACACTCTCACATTCATTAGGCTGCATTTGTCAGTGCTGAATAAACAACCTTTCATCAAGTGCAGCAATTTAATTCATTCTGTAATTAAAGATATTTTTACTTAATTTATTTATTTGAAAACTTGCTGAAGTGAGACCAAAATTCTTATAATTCATATTTCAGAAAGAGGAATGAGGCGTCTGGATGAAGTCCCAGGTACTATAATACCTTGATTTACTGTCTGAGATGTTACACTGAGTCCATCCACAGAGGAAAGCTATCCAAGTTCCCTCTACACATGAAATGGAGAGATGAGCTCCTTCTTCCTTGCCTCTGGGTCAGGACAATCCCAAGCACAACTGCAGGCTGGGGGAGACTGTATGGAGAGCAGCCTCGAGGAGAAGGACTTGGGGGTGCTGGGTGACAAGAAGCTCCCCATGACCCAGCAGTGTGTGCTTGCAGCCCAGAAACCACCCGTGTGCGGGGCTGCATCACCAGCAGGTCAAGGGAGGGGATTCTCCCCCTCTACTCTGCTCGGTTGAGACCCCTTAAGTCTTGTAGAATATATAGAATTGTCAATGAAGTATGAACTTGTATTGAACTCAGCAGTAGGATAGAATCATGCAACAAGCGCGAGAAAATTCTTTAAAATAGAAGATCCATCCTCATTGCAATGAAGGTGTTTTCAGTCTTTTTTTCTGTGTATCTGAAGACAGGCTTGGTGAAACTAATGCAGGCTTGTCAGCTCACTCAGAGAAATAACCTAAGTATGGATTTTATGGGGTGTCTTGGGTTATTTGATTGTAAGGGATGAAGTTATTAGTGGGTATTTTTTACTTACAGGCCAGTGTATAAATTCAGAGATCTCTGGTTGGTTCTCATTTTCTATCCCATCTGCTTCTCTGGCATTACACAGTCTGTGTTTTGTGATCAGGAAGGCCAAATACAGCTGTGCAATAGTTACTTTCACAACCAATTGTTATCATCTTTGCTATGGTGTTTTATGGTTTGATTTGCATCCGAGTATGATGTTTGTTAACGCCTTCCTGAAGATATAACCTGAACATAGCAAAGCTGCTAAGGCCATAATTTGGCAAAACTTTGTTGCTGTTTACATGGAGTTAACAGAGTTTGTAGCTGGACGCAAACATTAGTTTGTACGACAAACGATTGTAGTGTAAAGTCAGGACGACTTTAAGGAGCAAAGTATCTCTTGATGTAACTTCACGCAGGTGCTTTCTGTGGTGGAACCAAGCACCGATCACCACCTTGGTTTGAACTGCATGTCTGCAGGTAGCTTGTGGGGCTCTTGCTGGAATGGATTTGCTGCCTATTCCTCTGCTGCATCCTAGAAACAGTCATTGAAGGGGCGTTGAGTGGGTATGAATGGATGATGTGAAATGAGACCATAGGAAGGGGTTCAGGTGACCTAGCAGGTCTTGTCTGTCTCTGCTGTCTGATTTGGTCTTTTTTATTTCACTCAAGGTCACAATCTGCTAATGGTTTCTGAATAGTTAGGACACTGTCTTGAATGACTCCACACCTGTGTGGACCTCGTGTCTGACAACATCTAGTCGCAATTCTATTAAAATTAGGATTGATCATAGTAATATATAAGACAGGGCATGGACTTTGTACTAACACATTTTCAAAAAAACAGAGCCATTAAAATACAGTCCTTGAGTGATTAGACTAAATTTAAAAGCTGATTGCTTTACAGTATATCTAAATCACCCTTAAGCAGTATTTCTTGCCGCCTACAGCTGACTCTGCAGGGTCTGTAAACTGTGCGCTGCATCTCTTCAAACCTTATTATCATTCTTATGCACCCTACCACTAATGCAGCATCTTGCAAAAAGTTAATGGCCCCATTCTAGCTGAACAGGATGTCTCTTCTTACCAGCCTCCAATATAAACACTATAAAAGTGCAATTCATCTGTCTGTCCTGTACAGCATCCCACATTGAGCTTTTTCCAGACATCCTATTGAAATAGCATGCATTTTTGCAGACATGTAAATTACCCAAGATAAATAGGTAACAGCTTTGTAACATGATGTAATTTAGTTTCAGGGTTGATAGATGATAAAAACATAAGCATTACATCCACTGATATTTTAATTAGTTTATTTTTTGTTTTGAGTTGTATGGGGTTTTGGTTATTTGGGGTATTTTTTTCCTCATAGGTATTCAAGTGATTCCAAAGAATGTTAACAGAGCATGTCATGGAAACTTGGGTTCTAAACTCTCAGGGCCAGACACGAGTAGGAAAGGCAAAGCCACCCATGGCTTTTGACAAATTTATTTTCCTTCATACTTTTGACTTGAAACTGCTTAAGACCTTTCAAAATGAATCGACATAGAGCGTGCTTCTGCAGGGAGCAGGGACCTGATACAACATCCAGGCTCTTACCTACCTCAGAGCTCTGCAATTCCAATTAACCTTTCCAGAAGACAGGATGGTGCACATGCACATAAATTTGCCAGTGTTGCCAAGGGTATTTGGTGGGAAATGTACTTGTTATGCTGTTAGTTCAAGAAGTGAAGATGAAGCCGATGCTGGAGACTAACTGTGAGTCTGCTTGGGTCTTCCTGGTTAATTACACAGTTCTGTTAACTTTTGCATTGAAACTTTCTTTTATTTTAACTTTCAAGACTACGAGTACTACTCATTAAGTGTACACAATGGATTACACAGCAACCAGAGACCCAAAATCTGGATTTTTCCTGCAGCTGGAAAATGCTGTTTGTGACTTGAACACCTCCTGGGACATGAGGGGAAAGGAGCAGACTATAGTACAAAATCAGTGGCTGTTATCTTCAGCTTGGTGTGCTGCTAGTTGTCACAGGTCTTGGCAAGAGCACCAAAAGCATGTTTATGCTGTGAAGACAATACAGTTTTTCTTTCTTTGAAGCATGTTCTCTGCTTTATTTTATAAGCTTGGTCCACCAAAGAGCCTTTTAGTACTGCTGCTATTTGAGATTTTCGGTTTTAATTTAGTGCCTGGGGGGAGGTGATAGTAGTGGAAGCCCCTAGAACTGTCAGTGCACCAGGATCTTGCTGGGTGCCATAAAATATTACAAGAAGTGTACAGTAACAAACTTCTTGGCAGCCTCCTTGATAGTGACCCTCCATTTTCAAAGTAGGAAGAGCAGACAAACGGAAGTAACTGAACCCCTCTATTTAGAGAAGAGGACTTTATTAGGAGAAAGTTCATCCTTTTTATGGTCTGCCCCTGCTTTCTGGCATAGTTTCTATACTGGTTGTGAATTAATCAAATTACACCACTAACCCTTTGGGCTATCACATGTTCACGAAGTGCTGCTTGGATCAATGTCAGACTGATCCTGAATTGCATTTGAGTAACACTTTAATTTCCTCCTTGGCCTACATCCAGCTGCCAAGCCTGGACCTTTTGTTTTCTGTGCTTGATGGCAGATTTTAGCTTTACAGGTTTTTTTTTACGTTGCTGCCAAGTTAATTTTAGAACTTCAGTTGCCATGGCTACTGCTAAGTATTTCTTAGTTCTCTACTTGCTCAGTTTGCTGCTTTCCTTTTTAATTTGTTTTCTTTTTGTGTGTGTGAAGTTCATGGAGTTCCTACCCTGCAGAAGATAAAAAAGGAGGGCATGCGAGAGGTGAGGCTCTTGCTCTCCAGTCTGACTTAGCTGCTCTTTCAGTAGCAGTAAAGACTTGAAAGCACTGCTCTTGTAATGTGTGGTCAGGGTGAGGGGTTTAAGTCCAGGAAGGAAGGCACAGGTAATGCACTCACCTGGATGTACTGAATAAAATGTGCTGAGACCACTGTTACTTCTGCTGACTGTCTTGAGGTTTATCTGTGTCTTGCTGGCTAATTGTATAGGCTTATACAACTAAATGTAGTTCCAAGTCATAGAATCCTAGAATGGTTTGGGTTGGCAGGGACCTTAAAGCTCATCTAGTTCCACTTACAGGTTTCATCCTGCTGCTTTCCCAGAAATTTTACCTCTTTACTGAGTACCTGTTAAGAAAAGATGTAAACATGTTGTATTACTTTTGCTAATTCCCATCGATAAGCTCTGTTTAGTATGTGTAACACCTCTATTAACAAATCTCTGTTCTGTGCCCGAAACAGAGAAAGCCAAAGCAGGACAGAAACACGCTTTGAATGCAGTTGAAAACTAATCCTTGTCTTAGGTGTCCAAGGGAAACATGAATCTGCCTGGGGAGGGGAGCAAATGGTAACTTAGCATGAAACTCCGTGAAGTCTCATGAAGATGAGAAATTTAAGAGCTTTTGAGGACTTAGCTGTATGCACTGGGAACTCCTTGCACAAAAAGTAAAAAACGGCAGAGGCTCTGCCGGTCTGTATTTGATTTTTGTCATCTTTAACCTTCCAAGCTGCAGCTCTGCTCTTTAGTCAGTTGGAATTTAAATGCGTTGCTACAGTAGCATCTTTGTTGGAGATGGACCGTGACTCGTGCTCATTAAGGCTACAGATGTCTGCTCAGATTATTCATTTCAGAAGCGTTTTCTGTGATGAACTGTGAAATGCCCGGCTTGAGCAGAAGATTGAGAAAGATAAAATAATAGACCCTCATCCCTGTGTCTGGCAGACTTAATGCAGTTGCTCTCAGCTGTCTTTAAAAACTTTGAGGCAGCAAATTTGTTCGCAGTCAATAAGATAGCCCTCTGAGCACAACCCATTGTTTCCTTTATCAGTCTTTTCCCAAATTATTCCCAAAGCTTTTTAAACTGCAGAAATCTCTAATCTGCGAATTCAGCATTTCCCAAATAACTAGGGTTTAATAGGCATAAGTGGCAGTGATAAACTGTTTATATATGATGTGATTAAGAAACTTATATCTTCATAAGGGGGGTGGGGGGAAGCGCGAAGAACAAATACTCCATGAATTTAAACCTGAAATTGGTGAATTTGCATTTAATAGCAGAACAGGCAGAACTATTTAAACCTGACTGGATAATACCTGCTGCTTCTGGAGAAGATGACTGAATTACCTAGAAATTCAGTTCAGTGACTTCTGTGATGTGTAAACATTTGCTAAAAGTTACTAGAGCAGAGCTGAAGAGTTTTGTGGCTCGCTCTTCATAAAATACTGGTGCATGTCCAGCTAAGATTTTTCAGGTGTTCTCATATCTACCCCCTATTGCAGTGTCCTCAAAATGTGTAGAGGTTCATCAGGCAATCCTGTCAAGTGTTGTGGTTTAACCCCAGCTGGTAACTGAGCCCTACACAGTCCCCCTGATGGGATAGGGTGAAAACTGAAAGAGTAAAAGTAAGAAAGCTCATGGGTTGAGATGAAGACAGTTTAATAGGTAAAGCAAAGGCTGTGCGTGCAAGCAAAGCAAGGCAAGGAATTCATTCGCTATTTCCCGTCACAGGCAGGTGTTCAGCTGTCTCCAGGAAAGCAGGGCTCCATCATGCCTGATGGTGACTTGGGAAGACAAATGCCATCACTCCAAATGTCTGTCTTCCTGCCTCCCTCCCTGCTTCCCTTCCTTCCTTCCTCCCTCCCTGCCTCTCTCCCTCTACATGCTGAGCATGACACAGTGTGGAACATCTGTTGGGTCAGTTTGGGCCAGCTGTCTCCTCCCAACTCTTTGTGTGCCCCCAAGCCTACTCACTGGTGAGGTGAGGACAGGAAAGGGCTTTGGCTCTTTGTAAGTGCTGCTGACCAGTAACAGAGACATCCCTGAGTTATCAACACTGTTCCCAGCACAAATCCGAAACACGGCCCCATACCAGCTACTATGAAGAAAATTAACTCTGTCCTAGCCAAAACGAGCATAGCTAGGTACCCGTTGTTCCCTTCCATGTATCTGTAAACTCACCTGGCTTTGTTACCAAGGAATTACCAAGAAGTTGCTCATTTCAACATGATCAGATATATAGTAAGGCAAAGAAAAAACTTGATGTAAAAATCTCTTGTATGGAAAACTGTCTCATAGTTCTGCTACTTTTGTTTTAGCTATGCTATGGAGCAGTTTTCTTGCCCAGAACATTTTGGAAGACTGTTAAGAGCAGTTAATTTCTTCTCCTTGAATGGGAAGTGCCCTCTCTAGGGCTACAAGCCAAGGTAATGTTACTTTCATCTTTTGTAGGTTTAGATTTAAAGCCTTTGCTAGAAAAGGTAGGTTAGATGCAGGTGTGTCTTTCTTGGTTTAAACTGCAGCACAGCAGAAGCGAAATGTCACTGAACTTCACTTGTAAGCATGTTTTGCTAAGGGACCTTAAGATTGTATCATCTTGGCCCAGAAGCCAAGAATAAGGTTGTTACTGTGGTGGAAGAAGACTTTGTTTCAATGAAAGCTAAATCTTCCTAGGCAGAGCTTCATCGCAGAGATACGGTGCACTCTATGTTCCTGTAAAGGTATGAAGACTGTGCATGTTTAGGGAGCTGGTTTTTTTGCATGGGAAGGGAGAGTGTTTCCATGCAAAGTATTCAGCACTGCCCAGGGCACAAGGAAGGGCACTAGATGGGTAAAATGGATTTTTTTCATCTTCACAGGATCATAGAGTCACAGCATAGTTTGGGTTGGAAGGGATGTTAAAGCTCATCCAGTTCCAACCCCCTGCCATGGGAAGGGACACCTTCCACTAGACCAAGTTGCTCCAAGCCCCATCCAACCTGGCCTTGAACACTGCCAGGGACGGGGCAGCCACGTCTTCTCTGGGCAACCTCTGCTAGCGCCTCACCACCCTCACAGGGAAGAGTTTTTGACTTTTATTTATATATATATATATATAGGATATATCTGTACCCCTCAGTGCAGCTCTGTGGTGGACACACACATGCTAGAACTAGCTGAATGGATGGAGATGCTTATTCAGTTCCCAAAAGCAGTATTACTGTGTTGGCAGGTTCAAAGGCTGCACAAGATCGCATTATTCAGAACAGCACCTTCATGGGGCTCTACTGGTTTTGAGATCTCTACACAGACCTGTGGTCCCTAGTGTAGGCATGCCTTTTAGGTTGCTCTTGTTCTCAGAGATACATTGAACTATGTGGGAATGCAAGCAGCAGATCTAAAAACCTGAGAAGGAATAGAATTATATTGGCAAAGAAATGATGTTTCATTGGTTGCAGTAATCCCAAAGCTCCAAATCAGCATGTTAGTTTCAAATTTACTCAAAATCTTTGCAAGATATGTGGGTTGTTGCATGAAAAGAACCAGGTAAAATAGATGTTTTGTTTCAGACTGTCCTAAAGCTGGTCATCAGAACCTATCTGACTTTTGATCAGGTATTTTCTTCTTCAGCAGTCTGGTTAATCTGTTTGGGTTTATGTAAGTTTTTTGTGCGGGACCTCAAAGATGCTTTCCTAAACAGATGGATAACCTTAAAAATTTTGGAAATATGTTGACATATAATTCACTCTTCTCATTTTTCTTCCCTTTTAATAAAATGGAGTTTACAAAGAGGAGAGATAGTGCTGCTGTGGAATGATCCCATGGTAACTAATTAAGTCTCATCAGATGTGCAAAGGCATCCTGTTCTCAGTCTTATGCCAATGCTCTGTAACCAGTGAGCTAGGATGAATGAAAGTCCTGGGATATTTTATTGGCGTGTCATAATATATTTACCTTCCTTGCAATGAAAAATTGTAGGTATTGCATGGATCAGTTCTTGCAAATAAACTTGTTGATGTTCACATAAAAGTGATCTGCTTGTCACTATATTCCCTAGGCTAGCCCTTGTCCATGATATGAAGTCATTTCTCAGGTGGTAAATTTAGGGAGTGTATTAAAGAAGCCACTGCAATGTGTGATGGCTGTAATTAAAATTGCTAATGCGTGTAAATTCCCTTTCTCCTTTCTACTTTGATTTACGTTGTTCATGCAGACTTTGCTCACTTTGAGTGAGCCAGAGACCTCAGGTTGACTGGTAAACAATGATTTTTGCCATCTTTCCAGCACAGTTGCACAGGGAAATAAATTTAGTAAGGATCCTTGCTGAGATGTGTGACCTTAGGTATCAAGAAATCTGCATGTCTTGCAGCTGACCTGCACAGCTCTGGTCTGTGGTTGTAATGGCATCATCAGTAAAACAGAACTATTCAAGAGTGGTGGATTTCGTAGTTAGTACCAGGACCAATAACCATAGAATCACAGACTGGTTTGGGTTGGAAGGGACCTTAAAGCTCACCCAGTTCCAACCCCTCTGCCATGGGCAGGCATACCTTTCACTAGACCAGGTTGCTCCAAGCCCCGTCCAACCTGGCCTAGAACACTGCCAGGGGTGAAGCAGCCTCAGCTTCTCTAGGCAACCTGTGCCCGTGCCTCAACACCCTCACAGGGAAGAAATCATGTTCCTTTAGTTCCTTTCCTTACAAAGAAAGTACAGTCTTTCTTTCCCATCTCATTCCTTCTTACTGAAGTACCTATGACTTAAATAGAGATGTTTAAAGGATTAGCTATTTTATTTTGTGTTACCTTACCTGACCAATCCATAAATTATTTTTAGGGATGCTGGAAAGTATGGTTTGGTGTTTAACCATGGAAGTGAACTACCAAAACAAAATACTGAGAAAAATACCCAAAGCATCTTAATGTAGTACAATGGGTGCTTGAGGAAAGCTCTTCTATTATGCTGGATACAGTCAGTATGTATTTCATTATTTTGTTGCTAGAGGAATTTGTAAGTGGCTCAGTGGCAATTCTGAGTGATCAAAAAGTGGGTTTAGTTGATAGGTGAAAGAAAGGAAAATAACATGTTAAGATTTACTGTCCCAGCCTTCTGCAGTAGGAAATGAAGAATTTGGATGGATAGTCCTCTTGTAATTGTATGGATGTTGGAGGTCTAGGGGTTGGGTTTGTTTTTATTGTTTTTGACTCCACTTCTCCTTTTTTCTAGGGATAGATGAATGTCTTGTCAGAAAAATACTTTTCTTTTTGAGGCTACAAGGAGTTACAGCCCGCACAGAAATAAAAATTCTCTCTCAAAAAAAGAAAATGGCACTCAAAGGCTGTATGATCTTGTGAACATGGGGCTGGAATGGAGCTGGGAGAACTTTGTTCTGTGGTGCTGGCTCTGACCTTAAATGCGGCAGAGTCACATCAGTGTGTTTATGCCATTTCGCTTCTCTGAGCCTCTTTCCTCCTTTACGTTTGTTGCCTTTTACTGTGTTTTCTTATAAGATTTGCGTGTAATTCAAGATCCATTCAGATGTTTTCCAGTCATTATTCCATTACCTTTTGCTTCTCTGGGCCCAAAGCCCAGGCAGGAATTCCTTCTCATGTATGATGACTGAAAAAATCCAACTTTTCCACCTTGGATTCTAGGGTTCTGAGCCAGGTACAGCTAGCTTATGTGCTTATGCCTCACACCTTGGATGTCTTACCTCTGGAAACAAGAAGGTTATGACTGATAGGTAAGGATGGGGTAGATACTCCCATGATATAGCGCACACGCTTCCTACTACAGCATGTGATTTTCCTCTTTCTTAGATGGTCTCACACTAGTAGTTTATATGCTGGCATTAACTGCGAATGAGGATGGTCTGAGTGATAGCCAATCGCTGATTTGCATGCTTATGCTTTTTATAAGATAATTTTCCACAGTACAAAGTAAAACTGAAAACTTGTTTTCTTCTCACAGCGCAGTAGCAGAAAACACAGCATAGGTTAAAAGGAGTTTTATATGAAAACACATCTCAGACTTCCTTTTCCTTTTGTCTTGCAGAGGCAGGCAGTGGCCAAGATTATGTGACTTCAGAAAACCAGCTGCTCTACTACCCTAGCATTACCTACGCTATCATTGGCAGCTCTGTCATTTTCGTCCTTGTAGTGGCCTTTCTTGCCTTGGTTCTCCATCACCAACGGAAACGCAACAATCTTATGACGTTGCCAGTGCATCGACTGCAACACCCTGTCCTGCTGTCCCGGCTGGTGGTCCTTGATCACCCGCACCACTGCAGTGTCACCTACAATGTTAACAATGGGATCCAGTACATGTCTAGCCAGGCATACCACAGGCCAATGGACCTGGACTCTCCACCGTCCTATTCGGAGGCTGTGCTCGACCAAAGGTATGTGCAGGAGCTAATTCTGTGCTCACCAAAGTTTCTCACTACTGGATGTAGCTCTGTTAATCTGTGCTTTTGCTCCCCATTTATTGAGAGCAGCCCTGAGGGGAAGGATTTGAGGTTTTTGATTGATGAGAAGCTCACCATGACCAAGCAGTGTGCACTTGCAGCCCAGAAAGCAACCGTGTCCTGGGCTGCATCACCAGGAGCATGACCAACAGGTTGAGGGAGGGGATTCTCCCCTCTACCCCACTCTGGTGAGAACCACAATGTAGTCCTGTGTCCAGCTCTGGGGGTAACAACACAAGAAGGATGTGGAGTTGTTAGAGCAAGTCCAGAAGAGTCCAAGGGCTGGAGCACTTCTGCTATGGAGACAGCTGAAAGGTGGCTTGTTCAGCCTGAACAAGAGAAAGGCTCTAGGTAGACCTTTGAGCAGCTTTCAGTGCCTAAAAGGGTCACAAGAAATCTGGAGAGGGGCCTTTAACAAGGGCACGTAGTGGTAGGAAAAGGGGGAATGGCTTTGAGCTGACAGGGGAGAATGTGAGAGTGGTTTGGCCCTGGCACAGGTTGCCCAGAGAAGCTGTGGCTGCCCCATCCCTGACAGCATTCAAGGCCAGGTTGGATGGGGCTTGGATCAGCCTGGTCTAGTGGAAGGTGTCCCTGCCCGTGGCAAGAGGGTTGAAACTTCCAAGTCAAACTATTCTGTGATTCAATGTTTTATCCTTATTACTGCTTTTGACAGAATTTCAGCATTGCATTTCCATCATGCGAATAGGGCCAGATCTGGGCAAATTTGAGCTGCTCCTGAATATGAAAAATGTCTCATCCTCAGGTCCCCTTACTGTTATAGATATTAAAGGGGTTTGAGGCAAACTTAAGTTTGCCTCTAAAGAGATTTTGAGGATGACAGGAAAATGCAAAGGAATGTATCACTTGTCTAGTAGTGTCTTGTGCTAGTCTGGAACCAAAACATGAAAATTAACTTTGGAGTTTTGCCAAAAATAAAAAAAAAACCCAAACAGTTAGGTTGTAAGTCACAGTATCTTTAAAAAAATTGCTCTGATCGTATGTGATAAGTATATAAAGGTGAGAGGTCTTCAGTTCTTGCATAAAGAAATTGTGGAGTCCATTTGCTCTTCACTACTTTACCGATAGAAGAAGAGGACAGGACTCTGAACTGAAAAAAACTGTTCTCATTTTAAATAGCTGAAAGTGCTTTGAGCTTTCGTGAGTAAGTGCAGTTTGGGTTATGACATTTTTGCAGTTTGACACTGGTTTTATTTGCACAATTAACCTTCATTTTAGCCTCTGTCTGTAGAGTTGTTCCAAACAAAACTCCTAGGCTGACATCCTCTGTACATAAAAAGCACATGGTATGAACTTTAATGATCCAGATTGTTCACTGTCACTCTGTTGGTATTTTTTTAGTATGAACTCTGGGATCTGAAAATGATAGTATGGTCCTATTCTCTGCATTTGGCAGCAGCTTCCATGTCTTAATGTTGATATTCATAATAATGTTATCTTTTCATAAGTAAATGAGCAACTGTCCAGCTTGTAGTCACTTCTCACCTGGGCTGATACAAGTCAGCAACTTAATAGCTGATTGCTCCCAGTTTAGTTTTCAATCTGCTAAACCCTTCAGACCCTTCACTTGTTTCCTATCAGAGCCAAAAAAACCCCAGTTTTCATGAATCCAGTACTCACCTTGTCTATGCCTACTTAGCAGTTGCTCTGCATGTGATATCATGACAGCAAAAGTGATTTGTCACGTGGAGAATTCAGCTCATTTATTTGTAGGCCATAGGCCATTAATCTCTGTCACTCAATGGAGGTTTCCTCAGAGCTTTCTTGTGTTCACATCATTACAGGTGTGAATGCACTACTTGCTTTATTTCTTTTGAAGCGCTTTCTCTGGTTGTGTAAACATTTGTAGGGAAAATTCTTGCTTCTTGCAGCAGTCTTTGAGGGTAAGATGAGATTTGTTGAAAGTCCATAGCCATGAAACTTGGAACAGAGAGTGTTAAGCAAAATGTTATTAGCTGTGTTGCATCTTGGCCAGAAACCTTGGTGCCCAGTGGCGGTGTGAATGTTTTGGAATGACATGGATGAATTAGGCAGGTCTGTTTGAGGTTTCCTGATGAGAGTCATCATGGAAAAGCTAAGAAATACTGTTTGGTTTTTTTCATAATTGAAAAACTATGTATCACTGTCCATACCACTGTTTTCAGTAACCTCTTACTGTGTTGTGTGTCTTACAGCAGACCACCTTGGTTTGATCTTCCTCCACCACCTTACTGTTCTGAATCTGAATCCCCTAATCAGCCAGATCTTCCTCCTTACCGATCTCGGACAGGAAGCTTGGCGAGCACAGACACCCCCATGGCAGGAAGCCCTCTGGGAACAGCTGGCAGTTGGACAAGAGACATCCATGACAGTATGGATGGCCACAGAACTCTTCTTGAGAGGACAGCAGATCAAAACGATTCTCTGATCAACCACACTGCTGAAAGAGAAGTGTAAATGTCCCAGTATTTGTGATGGGCAGGAAGGCATTTACTTTTTCAAGTCTATATGGGTTAATCTGCTGTGGCTAACAGGTTTCAGGGGGACATCCGCCTGAATGATGACTTGATTTGAATCCACACTAAGTTAATTTTTGAATTGAGCATTTTGAGCTCATCAGAGACAGGGCTGCAAGAGCTAAACATCACGTCAACTCTCCACAATATTTCAGCAAGCAAGTTTTGGTTCTGACTAGTAAGAGAAACATCCGTTCTGTGTCAAAGAACTGATGTGATGTCTGTCTTGGACTATTAACTGTGTATGAATGTATATATGTGCTTGTATAATATATAGAGATGTTGCACACACAAACTTTACCAGAAGGACTCTTGGTTTTCGGACTGCCTCACATCCTATTGGCATGTGAACTGTGTCTTCTTACTTCCTGGTGCCAACTGGTGGTCCTTGAAGCACATGAGATGCAGTCTGGAGGTCTGGTGCCCAATGCTAGCCCACTAGCAGTGCTCAAATTGCAGAAAATGTCCTGCTTGACCCTTCTCTTCATGACTTGGAACATTCTTACTGTGAATGTAATTTTCAGAGTTTAAGCTCATGAGGATACAAGAAGTCTCTAACTGCGCAGGTTGGGTTTTTTCCCAGATGCTAATACCTAGGCTGAATTTGCATAGGTTTTCTTAGAAACACCACAAAGGTTGGCTTATCTGTCAAACTTCAAGGTTGAGTACAGTGGCATTGAAGCTTCTCAACAAAGCAGCGCAAGACTTCTTTTCAGGAGTGAAAAAAGCAACATTACTCCATGTGTTCCGTCTTAAAAAAAGAAACAAAACCAACAAACAACCCAAACAAAACCAACCAAAAAAATCCCCCACACCAAACAAAACCCCAGAAAAAGCTAACCAACCCCACGCCCTCCCAAGCTCTTGCAGTTAAATCTTGAACACCAAAACCAGCCCGAGGCAAAAACTCATTATGGAAAGATTTAGTGTGAATGACTAGTGTGTTGTATTTGTAAAATAACTGAAAGCAGGTTATGCGATATTGGGCTTGTCAGCCCTGTCTACAGCATGTATACACGTTTCATACTATATGTATGTAAGTAGTGTATTGCACAGATTTAGTTCTGCTGCACCACTAGAACTCTAAAGTATCAAAATTTCACCATTTTTCATGTTCATTTGGTTGAAAACCAGAATTATTTGTGCCTATTTTGTCCTAACTCTTGGAATGGTCTCCTGTGAAGTGTGTTTTAGTGCACAGTGTTGAAGTACCTGGGTGAAAGCATCTAAGAGGTGAAGGTGGCAAGAGGGTAGGTAAGCTGTGCATTTAAATGCCACTGCAGTGCTGTGTACGGAAAACTATGCTTAATTTACAGAAAAGAATGCAGCATCTTCCTCTTGTCCAGAGGGAAATTTGCCTTGAAAAATTATTTATATTTACATATTGGACGCATTTCCCACTTCTCCTTCAATGTAATGAACAGTGCCATTAAACAGACTTTGCTGTCTATTGGAAATGAAGGAAGCTGACTGCCCACACCTCCTGCTTTCTTCCTCACCATCTTTCTAAGGCAACTTCTTTCGCCCAAAGTTTATATGCTCAGAACACAAGAATTTTTGAGCTTGAGTGTAAGTAGGGGAATGACTCAAGTCTCAGTTCCCACACATGGACCTGAATTTATTTTCTGTGAAGTGTTTTGGGTTTGTTTTTTTTTTTTAATAATTTCCAGCTCTGGAGTCTACTGCCATGGTATGGAAGAGGCAGGAGCCAGGCATATCTACAAGCAATAGGTCGTGCCACGGCTGAGATGACATGGTGAGGAGTGCTGGAGAATTCTAATGCTGATAGGCTTCACTGCCTTTGGAAACAGATTAATGGCAGCCTTTCATTACAGGCTTGCTGGGAACTCAAGCAATGTAATTACACTGCCCTTCACAAACCAGGACTTGGCTAATTAATGACTCCAACTTAATAGGCTGACTGTTGTCATTGTCACATAGCAGTTATTCTTTATTACACAGGTATGTTAAACTTGGGTACATAGCTGAGTTAATAGTAAAGGTGGGTAGAGGGGTGTCTCCCGTGAGCACTGGGCCCTGCTGTCCCCTCTTGCCTTTTGTTAAAGTTCTGCTCAAGCCTCTGTAAGAGAGCTACATAATGCTGTATCAGAATTAGCCTTCACGTTTTTTCTGTTGCAGTTTTAAACACATTATATTGGGCTGTAAGACATACTGTTGAAGAGTTTGGAGAAGCTGCATTGGAATTAACCACCTTTTTAATTTCAAAATTACCTCAGGCTGTATTAGTGAAACTAAATCATTGTGTCCTGTGTAACTTACATGGCACATATCCCTCGTGCAGGCCTTCCATGGGGGACTGCATTTCACCATGTGCATTCTAAGACACCAGGGGGTGTGAAAACCAAATATTGTTTGCCTATGGGATCTGAAAAACATTGCCTTGCTTTACTAAGAAGTAGGAAAAGAGTGGACATAGCCTGCTTCTTCTGCCTTCTGTGTCAGGCACTGTTGTATATGTACATATATATATAAAGAGAGAGAGAGAGATAAAAATAATACTCTTTCAGGTTGTATATATTCATGTAATTTTGCATTAAGATAATCCATTTGGACCTTACAAAAAAAAAAGAAGGAAAAAACATTCTAAATGGTGTTATGTTTTCCCTTCCAGTTAAGGGTATATTTATCTTTCTATAGGAATCGTCTAGTTTTTGAGAACACGAGTTACTAAAGGAGATTGTGCCTTTCTGATTGCATGTTGATATAGGAGGCTGTTAACCACATTTCTGGCTGTTGTTACGTATCAGTGTCTAGAGATCCAAAAAGAGAAATAAGTCGTGTCTTCCTCTATTATTACTTATGAGGACCACTGAACTTTGAGGAGCAGAGAGCTTCAGTATCTTGTTCCTAAAAGGCATGCTAAAACTTTTAAGGAGGATTTTCATCTTTCTCCTGTTTGCTGGTTTGTAGAACAGATTTGCTAGCTGGTTTCTTCAGAAATTGCTGTAATATCACACAGAAATTGTTTATAACATGTCACTTCTAGTGGTGTTAATACAGCGTTATACTGCATTATTCAGTGGCATCTTTGGGAAGGCGTGATAGCAACAACCATACCGGTGAAATGAAATATTTCATTGAAAATCCACAGCTTGTAAAGCTGAAGTTAAATGTTCATGAAATACCATGTGGTAGAATTTCATTTCTGTAGCTGGTAAAATCGGAATTGATCATTCTATTGTTTGCAGTTCCTCTTAGCCATTTAATTGGAGGTCAGTCCTCTAGGAGCCTTCCTTTATACATAATATTTAAACAAATGGATGCTATTTCAAAGACCTATTGTCACAAAAGTAAAGCTGATTAAAGTTTTCTTCCAGATCCAAATTCTCTTTCCACATGTGTATTGAATGGTACCACTGCATTGAGTAACTCTCTTCAGCACAGGTATTAATGTAGTTGATTCCAAAAAACCAAATTGAATCACAGACTGGTTTGGGTTGGAAGGGACCATAAAGCTCATCCAGTTCCAATCCCCTGGCATGGGCAGGGACACCTTCCACTAGACCAAGTTGCTCAAAGCCCCATTCAGCCTGGCCTTGAACACCACCAAGGATGTGTAATAAGCCAGTAAGATTTGAGTTATATAAAAATAAACAAATAAATTTCAGGAGTTTTGAGTGTCTGTAACCTCTGCTGAAGTCAGTGCTGTGCATTTAAAATTAGGCCATTAGTGATTCTGCTTGGTAACAGTCTGAAGTTCCTTGTAAGGCAAATTACAGTTTACCTTTCTGGTATTGTGCTAATGGAAAACTGGCAGTAATGCTTTTTAAAGAGACCCTGTGAATAATTTTCTCGACTCTTGTCTACAGCGACATGCCTGACAACACTGACTGCATGGTAATTTTTAAGTAACTGTGCATTTATTCTTCCTCTCCTTTTAAGTCAAATCAGTTTTATTTACACCACTTCACTTTGATACAGCTAATACGACCCTTGTGATAGATTTAGAAGCTAGGAGGAAAGAGATGATGACTCTTATTTTAATTAATGCTGCAGCTTGTTAATCTTGTGTGCTTTACTTTTTAGACATCTTAGGGAAGACAAATGTTTTTAGTAGATAAGAAAAACTATTAACGATGAAAAGGATAGTGGGACACTGATTCTTAATTTCGTTTTTAATGAATATTTAAAATTGTATAAATGAAGAATTTAATGTTGTATTTGCGATGTGGTGACCGGATCACAAACGCTGTTTTTAACTGTGGCTCATTGGAAGCTTCTTTGCATATAATGCCTGGAACTAAAATAGTAAGACAAGTGCTCTTCTTGCAGTTCATACTAGGTGTGACATATTTTTCATTAACACAAGGCTATGTTGCACTTGTGGACTAAAATATGGAGTGCAGAAAGAATGTCAGCGCTGTGCTGGATTCTGCCTGAATGTATCCCAGAACACGGCTGTGGCCTTCATTGTGGTTTGTTTGTTTGTTTTTTTTTTTTTCTCCCTGATTTTTGAGGGGTTTTGTCAACTTGAAATGGACACGTTGGAACCCAACCCCCAGCCTTTTCTTAAACTTTTGTAAACTGGAAATCTTCAAAAATGTATTCTGTATTCCTGAATAAAGTTGGTGTTTTAATACTGTTCACAAGTGAGGATGTCCCCTGTCTCATGAAGTCTTGGTTGTTGAGTTTTATAGCCTCCTATATGAAGCTTCTTCCAACTTCTTTTTGCATTCAGTGTTAAGTTTTGTTAAATCTTGTGTGTATTTTTAAAAGGAAGTGAATTTGGAAACCCACATTTACCTGTGTGTATAAAAATATCCTGATATATGTCTCCATATTTATACCAATGAAATTGTGTAATTTCATACCATCTCGTTCTCATTTTGCTTTTCTGTTTGTCCTATCAAAGACAAAGCATCTGAAAGGAGTCATGTTTTGTTGTTGTCTGCTTTGTTGCAAAGCTCTATAAGCTTCAGCAGAGATTCATAGAATCACAGACTGGTTTGGGTTAGAAGGGCCCTTTGAGATCACCCAGTTCGAACTCCCTGCCCATGGCAGGGACACCTTCCACTAGACCAGGTTGCTCCAAGCTCCATCCAACCTGGCATTTGAATACTTACTTAGTTTTTGCTTCTTAAAAATCAAGTAAGTTTATGTCAGCAGTGATTTCTAACGGCAGCAACTTTGCTTGCTGGTTTGTAAGCAATCTCCTAATCATTCAGCCTCAGTTAGCTATCGGTGAGCTTTTCGCTTTTTGGGGAGCTCTAGTCCAAAATGATGTGCTGTTACTAATTGAAGTAAAAGCATCTCCATGTGGAAATTCACAGCTCTCTGCTTTTCAAAGCAACACTGAGGGTATGCATATTGCATAAAGCTGGATTGATTTCTCTAGGGAATTAACTTCTCTTCATCTGCTGTACATACTGTGAATAGACAAACCAGAATGTGATCTTCTGCTTCCCAAAATCCCAGCAGCATTTCCAACAGCTTTTACTGAGAGGACCACTGCAGATGAAAAGGTTGAGCAGTCTTGTGGGTGATCCAGGCTTTGGCATTTCTGTGGGAATGGGCACAGTGTGGTTCCGTGGTGCTGTTGCTTTGGTGGTGGATACCATGCAGAAGACTCCTTTCACTGGAACTGATTTGAGACCGTCACTTCCTATATGCTGCCCAACAGCCACTAAACCAGTAAGTACTCTTTTATTACTTTTTGTGCTCTCACCTAAGCTTAATCCCTAGCAGTTACCCTGAGGTAAAAATTTTATGTCTCATTACTTGATACCACAACCTGAAACTCCTTCAAATTTAAACTATGGTCATTTGTCAGCAGAAAAAATATTGTGTAAGCGCTATAGGAGCAATAACTCTGCTTGACCCAAACCAGCTCAGTTCTAGAGGAGCATCCTTGTAGCTTCAATTTGATTGAATGAATCAATCACAAAATGATCGGAGAATGGTTTGGGTTGGAAGGGACCTCAAAGATCATCTAGTGCCACCCCCCTGGCACGGGCAGGGACAGTGGTCTATTGCATTTTTTTAGACTGTTATTTCCTTGACAAATGGAAGTTATGTTGCAGCGCTGTGATGTAGTAGTATGATTTTCCAAGATCCAGCCTCCTGACCACTGGGTAGTGCTGTCTTTTCCATCTGTTTGTAATCTTTTAAATCCATTCAATTGGACCTGCAGGGAACTGTTTCAAGTTCTCTTTCTTTTTGCAAAAATTCAGGCAGTGACTGAAACACAGAAACAATTCTTCTAACCTCTAGGTACTTGTTTGCTTTATTTGTATTTGCAGACTTATTGAAACAGTTATTCCATGTAGCTTTTTGTGTGGAGGAGGAGTTTGTCTAGAACAAGTTTCCAGACTGGGACTTCACCTAAGAGTAGGTATTTCTGTAGGTTTCTACAGGTTAACAAATAGGTGCAGCCTGAATGTCTCCCAGAAGGGAGCGAGGGTGTATTGGAAGTGGCTTGCTGTAAATAATGCTGGTTTAAAGATGCAAACAGCAGTTGCAGTGGGTGGAGGGCAGGGGCACAAATTCCTGTAGGAACACCCTGTCAGATGGCCAGCTCCAGTATTTTTTGCTTTGTGCAACTGGGAAAGAAGTGGGAGGGAGAAAAGTAATTTTGACCCTGAGTGTGTAGGTAGCGCAAAGTAATACAGGGAGCTGCAGAGAGGAGAGAGAGACCTGGGTGCCTTTTACACTGGCGTTTGAAAAATGAGCTCAACATAGTGCTTTGAAGGGTGGTTTGGTACGATTATTTGTAAAAAAACAGCCCCCAATTTCTTTTCTCAGTGTCAGTATCACGAGCAAGATGAGGAACGTGGGGGGGAGAGCGTGGCTTGACGTTATTTTTGGACTTTTATTTCCCTTTGAAAATCTAGGTGAAGTTAATTATGGAATGACAGTGGTGTCTGATCTGAAGCCGGCGCTTTCGTCTCACCTCCTGCTTTTAAAATAGCTGTGCTCTTGTCTCTGCTCTGAGGAAAGAGGTGCAGGGGGAGGGCACCCCTGTGCTCTCACAGCCTGCTGTCTCCAGATGAATGAAATGCCTTGTGAGATCCGAGGCAGGTACAGACTACCAGCAAAGATGTTAAGTGCCTGACACTGTGCTGATAGCGGTTTTATATCTTAATCTGATAAAGTGAGCAAAGGAGCTCTATTTCCAGCATAGCCTAGGTGCAGCGTAGAGAAGCACCTAGTGTGTGCAGCAAGGTGGGCTTTGGGTGGGTGCTTCAACTCTGGGGCCCCCAACATAAGAGACGCGTAGAGCTGTTGCTGGGAGTCCAGTGGAGGCCATAGAGATGCTCCTAGGGCTGAAGCAGCTCTGCTATGGAGACAGGCTGAGAGAGCTGGTGGTGAGGCCCTGGCACAGGTTGCTCAGAGAAGCTGTGGCTGCCCCATCCCTGGCAGTGTTCAAGGCCAGGTTGAACGGAGCTTGAAGCAACCTGGTCTAGTGGAAGGTGTCGCTACCCATGGCAGGGTTTGGAACTGGATGGGCTTTGAGGTCCCATCCCACTCAAGCTGTTCTGTGATTCTTTGAGTTTTATTTTTCAGGTCACTGAGGCTAGATCCATGTGAGGGGGTATCTTGGATTGCTAGATATGCTCAAAATGAGGGCTTGGGGCTCTAGCCCTCTTCCAGTGACTGAGGATGGTAGCTGAGCCTGCATGGCATCCCCTGGAGTAAGTCTGTCTGAAAGCCCTTAAACCACATCACGAGATCCAAGCATCCCTTTAAACAGAGGCAGCATAGTTGTTCTTTACCAAATGTGACAAGTCCAAAGACAAAGCATGGGCTGAGGGGGTGGAACAAGGGGAAGGGAGGGTTAAGAAGGTGAAATGCAATGTCATTTGGAAATGAGCTTATGATGTACTCTTTGGAGAGTGTCTGACTTCACATCATCAGCCAAGCAGTGGTCTATGAAAGATCCCTGAGGCTATGTGGGGGCTTTCCCCCACCACTCTCCGCTGGTAGGAAAATGCCAGCAGGTTGGTCTGCCCTTATCTTTGTTCAGTGTGAGAGTTTATTAAGAGTTTATTTGTGCCCATGGTTAGATATCTTCTGTCAGCTTTATGTTACATGTCCCTTTAGTGAAGGTCTGGTGCTTCTGTGCATGTTCAGTCTGTGGACTTCCTTCTGTCCTTGCTTTCTCCTCAGCTTACATGACTGCTTTACTGTGCCCTGCTGATGGAAGGTGATTTGAGCAATTAAAGGCCATCTCTGAACTTTTCTGGGCTATTTTGGTAGCCCAACTTCTGCCAATGTGTTTTATCGCAATTCAGGATAAGGCTGTCTTGTATGGGCTTTGTACCCCCTATTATGATGGTTTTTAGAATGATAGAATCATTTAGTTTAGAAAAGACCCTTAAAATCATTAACCAGCCGTTA
>JANHGB010051303.1:0-47553 GCA_026283785.1 Coracopsis vasa
GCCAGCGGAAAGAGGGAGATGGGGAGCGGTCGTGTGTGGGGCTACTGCTGGGACTTTGCTTTGGGCTGATGGCCTGCCTATCAGCTATCAGTGTGGTAGCCCAAGGCTGCCTGGGCACCCACACAGTGCGTGCAGCAGAGACCTTGGGTCGCTTCAGTCCTGTTTTCTAACAGTATTAATTTTCCCCCGCGGCTAAAGTCCCTCTGCTTGTAAACAGGGCAGCCTTGCAAGGAATGCAAGTACTCGAAATACTCATTTTATAACATCATTCCCAGAATTTTTGTTCTCTATTTACCCTGGCCAAGCAATTCAGGCCCCACATGGGTGTCTCTCCCTCCCCAGATCTCTTCCTTGCTCCCCAACCCTTCTTTTTCTGTCTGGTGAACAGCATTTTTGGGTCCCACCGGCCTATTGCAACTTGAGGAGCCATGGTGGGCTCAGGTACAGGTTTGTGTATGGGAAACTGTCAGCCCTGGTGAGCATTCTAGGAGATGTAGGGGACCATGGGATGCCCACCTTGCCCAGGAGGGCTCCTGTGTTCCCTGCCAAGTGAGATCTTGTCACAGGCTGAAGCAAAAATGCCTGGAAGGACAACTTTGCAGCAGCTTTTCTTCATCCCTGTTTTTCTTTTTTTTTTAACTTTACCACACTTCAAATAATTTGACGTTGCATATTTAAGACTCTTTTGTTGTATTCAGTTCACCTCGTCTGACCTCATGATCTTCAGGGTAATAGCAGATGAGGATGATAATATCTGCTGGTTTACAGTGCTGCTTTCAGTGACTCCATGAGCCCTTTAGCAACAGTTGCTTGTTAAGGCCTGCAAGCCATTTAAAGTGAGTTAATTTATTACTCCTGTTCTATGTATGGTGAGAAATTGTGACTTGAACAAGTGAGCTGGAAGGAGAGGCAGGACTTACAGGCTTGAACCATGGGGCAGAAAGGACCCTGTGCTCTCTCAGCACCTATAGTAGCTCATATAGCTCTGTGTCCTGAGAAGGGCCTCTGCCTGTAAGTAATCAGCACAGGCGCACACAGGAGGTTAGGCTAAACAGAGAGGAGAGAAGGTCCCTGAGGAGCAGAACAGAAAAGGCTGCATGTGTAATAGTAGATAACAAGCTCCCAGGCTTTATCAACCACAGATTTGTATCGACTGCTGTGAAAAGGATGGTGATGAGGTAGTATATGGATTAAAGAAGAGGATGGTGAGTGAGAGCACGGATGAGCTATCGGGGTCCCACATCGGGGGGAACAAAATCCTCCATTCCTAAAATAAATGAGGTTTTCCAGCTGCTGCCCTGGCCCTCCCTCCAGCACAGCCCAGCTCTTGTTGGTTCTGGGGCTATAAACCCTCGACCATGAGAGCCCTGTCCCTGCACAGGGTGAGAGGCAGGGGTTGCACAGCTGGGCAGGAGAGGACACCCCTGGTTGTGGGCAGCCCAAAGGGAATGTGGAGGCTGCTGGGAGAGGGCAGGTCGCTCATTTTCTCTGGGATGCCAGAGGCAAGAGCCATGGGAAGGGTGGGAAGAGCAGCAAAATGGTTCCCATGACCGAGAGTGGAGCAATTTACTCCTGCCCCAGCTGTGTGACACTGTGCTGCAGTGTCCAAGGCTGCTGTCTACCAGGCTGCTAATGGGAACGGGGGGGCAGCCAGGAGGGTGGCTCTCTGGGGGGCTGTATACTTGTTTTTCTTCTCTGTGACATTACATAATGTGAGGTAGAAAATGTTTGCACAGTAGCTGTATCGGTCCTTGGGGCGAGGGGGGAAAGGAAGGAGGCGGCAGATAATTTGAGGTTCTTTATTAGACCAATAAATCATTTATAATGCACTAGCTTTCAAGCTAGTACCTTATTGCTTATGTCAGCCACAGTATGCTACATGGCAACTGAAGCTAGCAGAGCACACACCAGCTCCCCTAAATCAGAGGGGCAGAGCCAAGATGCATGGGGTGGGCAAGGCGCTGATGCTGGAGGCAGGACCAGGGCTCACCATGCTGGGGCATGGGGGAGAGGACAGCTTGTCCTTCACAGGTCCTGAGGACAAATCCAGCACAGGTGGTGACAGGTACTTGGCCTTGTCTGAAGTGTGTTGTGGCAGCCTTGGTCCTCCTGTGGTAAGGGGGAAGCATCAGGAGCTATTGATACCTGAGGGACCGAATAGTGGCCATGGGCACCTGAGGTGTCACTGGGCACATCACCTAGACTTCCTGTGTCACCTGCAAGCAGAGATAGCAGGCATGATACAGGGTAGGAAACCCTAATGCCCCTGAGCCTTGCCTGGTGGGGAGCAGAGGACAAGGCAGGTTTTCCTGGTGGCACTCCATCACAAAAGGAATGGGGATGTCCTATGCCTGTCATCTTTGTATTTTTGGAGTTTGGTGAAGCTTATTCCCTGCAGCTTATCAGGCAAACTATCTCTTGTGTTTCTTGGGTGCTCTGGGTACCCGTGGGGTTGCTAAGGGAGAATTATCACCTAGTTGGGAAGGACTGTGCTCACTTAGTCACAAGTGGGTGAGGTTTTGGTGGTTTTGGTGGGGGTTTGTTTTGGGGTTTGTTGGGCTTTTTGTCTGGTTTTGGTTTTGTTTTGTTGGGTTTTTTTTGTTTGTTTCATTTTGTTTTGTTTTTTGGTGGAAGGCCCTTGTTTGCCGCGTTTCACAGCTGTATCTTCTTCAATTCGAGCTCATCAGGTTCTGCAAAATGATGCCTGCCTGTGTTCCCCAGTGCTTCAGAAAGCATCGAGTCGCCTGACACTTTGACAAACAATACCTGTATCAATTTCTCTCCTCATCCTCCTTTCCTCCTCCCTTTCCTCCCTCCAGCAAAGGAACCAGCTTATCTCTGGAGTTAGGCAAACACAAGAGAGGAGGTGAATTCACATGAGGGTGGGCTCCCAGGTCATCTGAACAAATATGATTCCCTGTTAAGTAACCAAAAGCGTTTGAAAGAGGGACCACTGAATGGGCTGAGCATGTACTGAGCATGTACACCCTGCCAGTGTGCTGGGATTTGAAACCCCCCCGAAAAGCTGAGCAGCTTCAAAGGAACCTAATGGGGATTGGTAAATGTAAAAATGCTAACAAATACCATTCCCTGTTATGAAATACACAATTGGGGTGGGAGGGAGTTGCATTGTATACCTGTTTCTGTGGGATTTGATATAACCGTAAGCTCTTTACAATGTTCTTTGCATCCTTGTGGACTGCCTGATGAAAGCAGCAGCTAAAAGCAAATCATAGGGTGAGAGGGTGAGTCTTGCTGGTGAGAATTAGTAGCATCAGGAGAGAAATATTGCACACCTAACCAACTGAATTATGCGTTATGCTGCAAAATCCCCAATGTCGATACGCAAATGCTATTCCTGTTGTTTTGTCTGTGATGATTGGCAGCAAAGGAATTCAAATCACATCCACACAGCAATGGTCCTGTTGTAACTAAGTCTCTCCTATCCAGGTGGATATGCTTGTGCAGACAAAATCTATGCAGTATAGTAGGTGCTTTAGGAAGAGGTTAAAAAAGGATGATGAAAACATTTTCCTGTGTTCAGCAATACAAAACGTTGTCAGGTTAGTGTGTGCTCACCCCTTTTTCTTGTGGGCATCGTAGGCTAGATGTTACCCCAGACCTTGGGAGGACTGGGTGAAGAAGTCCATACTGAGGCATTGAAAGTGATTTGAGGCACACATCTCCATGTAAGGACTTCTCTCTCTCCACACAAGATAAGAGAATGGGAAGCAGAGCCAAACTAAATGTCATCCCCAATACAAAGGAGCAGTGGGGTCAGCACTACATGGCAGACTAAGAGGATTATGAAATTGCATGTAATAAATGGTAAGAAAATTATTATTTTAATGAACACAAGATTGTTAAAATCCCCTGTTATTGGATCTTGCCAGTGTGTTTGCAGAGAGAAGAGCAGATAACAAAGCTAGCAAACAAAGCAGATAAAAACCCTACCTTTTGTTTGCTGCTTAAGTTGTCTTTGCTTTGCTTCCAGAAGACATAAATCAGTTACTAATCACATTCCCTGTTTGAGGTGCTGTGAGTGTTCATATGTTTAATCTGTCCTGGGTGCTTTTAGAAAGAATTGTGCTAAGGTGAGGATGAGAGTTGCACAGAATTGTCTTGCCCTTGTTAATACCTTTCTTTTCACAGAATAAGGCTGTGTGATAATCAGATTTTTTTTTTTCTGCTTGGTGACGAAGTTAAAAATTTGGACTTGAGGAAAAGCGGGTATCTGAGGTTTAAAATAACATTCTGTTCGCATTCTTTGGATGTCTCTTTCTCTTTCAGAACAGAAATTCCTCCTGAAGTGACACCAAGATGTTTGGGCAACAACTAAGCAAATCAGAAAATGTTTTACCAGTGACCTGCTGAATTAGAATAGTTGCTGCAAAATGGTGGCATTTTATCCACACACTTCCAAGTGGAATAACCTAGCAGCCTATGGAATGTAGCTTATCCCAGGTTATGAGCTTCTTAAAGGATTGTGTTATGGAAAACAAAACATGGATTTGATTAGGTCAAGAGCAAGACCTCAAACACCTGTGCCATCACTTCTGCCTGTCTCCCTGTAGCTGAGCCTGAGGGGACAGGGATGCTAGGGCTTGCAGGGGAGCTGGGAGAAAACATGGCAGCTTTTCCCTTTGGGGAAGGTGAGTCTGCCTGCCATCATCCCTCCAGGGTGAGCAGGACTCCCTCAGCCTGTGAGAAAGCCATTCATCCACAGGACAAATGGCTGCTAGGAGGGAGCAGGAGCTGGTCCCTGGTCTGGCACTAGGATGTAGACAAGGCAGGAGAGTAGCAGATGTGAGGGAAAGGAGGACTGTAGATCTGAAGCTGAAGCTAAATGAAAAGGACAGGGAGAGTGGAAATGATGCTGCCTTGTACCCATTCTGAGGCACTGGAGGAGCCAAGCCAACAGAGGACAGGAGAGGGTGTGTGCTGTCTGGGTGAGCTTGGGTACCATTAGCACTGTCACATAGACAACTTAAAATGAGCCTTCTGTTGGGAAGAAAGAGTTAAAACAATTTTGAGCCTTGCAAGTCTCCCAATCTCAAACTGTAACTGTTGAAGATCAGCAGCAGAGGATTATAAAGATAAGAGCAAGGGAAACACGCAAGAAGGAGCTGGTGGAGGATCAGACCACAGAGTAATAATGACAACTCCTCCCAGGCGAAGAAACTGAGGATAATCCCTGGACCAAGAAGCATGGAAATCACCCAGTGCTTTTCCTCAGACAGAGCGCATCGTCAATCTCCCTTCCACCCTGACGCTGTGAGTGTTAGCTAATGAGAGGATGCTGGGAGAGGGGCTGGGAGAAGCCCTTTCACGCTGCCCTCTCAGGGCTCAGTGCAGGGGTTGCAGTGGAGTTGCTGGCTCCCCTGGCATCAGGCAGCCGCTGATGCTGCATGATGTGGTCACTGCCCACAGTGCAGGCAGCTGCGACCTGGCAGCTTCTCACGCGCGTGTGTGCTCCTCAGCTGCTCCAGGTCAGAGCTGTCTTCTCTCATTTCAGATGCTTCGCTGCACGCCAGGCGTGCTGAAGAGACAGGAAAAGATGGGGCCATCCAGGTTCACCTGCAGGCTTCCTGCCTCAAACGCGCTCTCACGTCCTCAGCCATCGCTGCTTCAGCAAGTGCTCTGCCACATCCTTGCCGCTTGGCTGCCCAGGAGCTACCGAAGGGGTCTTGCTAGTAGGTCCTCCAAGTGGGCAGTGATGAGCTGAGGGCATGTTTCAGGTCTGTGTTTGCAAGCAGGAGGTGATTACAGAAAGCAGAGCCCCAGGCTTTGTGTTCATGCTGGTTGCTTCCAAACACCAATGTTGCAGGTGTGCCACTGCACCACTTCCCAGCTCATTTTTCAGTCCTTGAGCTGGACCCTATCTTCACCATTTGCAAGGAAGTTTTTGACTCTGTAGGCAACCTAATCTCACTGTAAGGATTTGTGCAAGGAGTCCTGTGGCCTAAATAGGGCTGCAAAATGACTGACTGTATTTATTCAGTCTATTTCAAGATCTGACTTCTGTCGTTAAAAGCTAAGGGGTTACAGGGACATTCACATGGGCCAGCAAGAGTAACCTGTCAGGCTTTTCTCAGGATCTGGGCTGACTTTCTTGCACCTTTCGGACACAGCATAAAGACTCCATTATGGAAAGTTTGGAAGATGGTACTGAGCAGAGGCAAATCTGCAGGTCTAACTTGGCCATCTCCCACAACCACAATAAGATGGAATTGCTTCCCATTACCCCAGGCTGTGACAAATTAGTGACTTTGATAGCACCTGGAAAGTAAAGTAAAGTCAAAGCCAGGCCTGTGCTCACAGCAAGGGAAGAAACAACCAGAGCTGAGTTTCAGGCAGTTGAAGCATGGAGAAGGGATGAGCGGAATAAGCTGCCCTCTGCTGCAGGCTGGCATGCTCGCACATGCTATTCCCTCTCCAAACTTCAGGGTGCTTGGCCCCTTTGTTTTCTCCCCAGGAGGGACAAGCCCAAAGGGAGCGAGGCTTGCTGGGATGCAAAATGTGGGTTCTGCTGGTGGACTTGTCCTGCTGACCATGGAGGCTATGAGATCTGGGCCAGGAAGAGGGCAGGCACTCTAGGAAGAGGGGGTTTCGTCCCTGCATCATACACCAGAAACAGCATGGGATTTGTGCTCTAGCCCCAGAGCCTCCAAGGTCTGGAGCTTTCAAGCAAGCTTAGTGCAGCAGGTATTTGCCCCTCTGTTGCCTACTAGTGCAACCAGAGTATGTCAGAATCGTGGGACAATCCCCTGGATTTCTGGCTCCATCGCTTCTTGTTAGAAGTGTTTTTTTGTTCTAGTGACAGTCACACTACGTCCAGGAGTGCATGTAGTGTAGCAGAGTCAGGAGCATGGTAATTACTGGAAGAGCTATGTGGATTTGTTTGGGAAGAGCTGGAAAGGCCAGAATTGTGGACATAGCTGGGATGCTTTGATCCAGGTGCTTAGCAGAACAACCCTTCAGGCTGTCGCATCAAGTGGCACAGAGCATGGATGCATATCGAGAGCCTTTTCCAGCAATCCCCTTGTGCAAAGGCTAAAACCATAAAATACTTCCCGAGGACTGTGATCTTGCAGCAAGGATTTGCTCCACTCCACTTCCCTTTTGCAATGTGCTTTTTTTGTCTTCACAAAAGGCTTCCTTGGCAAAAGGGAGCTGCCAGCTGGCCAGATCTGGCCAAGGGGCCAATGGAAGTTTTCAGCTGTATGCAGTTGCACCAGCAAAATTATCTATTCAAAGAAAAGTCATAGTTTTGACTCTGTTTTTTTATCAGGGTTTATTATTCTAGGACCACTGCCAATATAAACTTTTCTAGCTAAAATGAAAAAAAAAAAATCCTAGCTTGCTTGTCATGTGCTTTGAAAGCATCCCTCGTCCTGGCTGGTACCACTGCTGATTCCCCTCTCTTCACTCTTTTTTGTCCAAGTGGTCACTGACTTCTCAGTGTCACTTTCCCCCTTTCATCACAACGGTGACATACCCATTTCATTAAATTCTTATTTTTAAATAATGAAAGCATTTTAATTCCTGATGGCTTTAATAACATCACTGCCTCTCTTCCTCCTTCCTTTTTTAAACCACCTCTAAACCTTGGGGATGGAACTAGCTGACAGGTTTCCTTTAATTAGCCTCGCTCTCCACGCTCATCTCTTCCACAGTGCCTTCAAGGGACACCACTATGAAAGATGCTACACACACAAGCAGCACACCCAAATTGAAGCAGAGAACAAAAACAAAATGTCAAGAAATCCACCCTTAAAGAAATTAATAACAAATACAACCAGGCACATTTCATAAGCCCCATTAGTCAGTACTGCTCAGATACCATGGTGATGAGCCTCCTATAAATATTTCCACAGCAGTAAAACTGTCTTAAAGGGACCACACAGCAGCTCATGTGCACCAGGAGGGACCGTTTCTGTCCTGTCCAGACTGCATGGCTGACATAAGCCCCATGCCTAAGCCAGCACCATCTGCTTTACTTTTGCCTGTCATGAGCACCAAGAACAGCACAGCCCTGGTGTTATGCCCATAACTCTGTGATTTGACCACAACATATTACTAGGGACAAGGGTGGTCTACACTTTACTATTCAGCAGTCTCTCAAAACCAAGGAGCCAGGCAAATGCTGCATTCTTTAGCTGCCCAAATCCTTTAGCTGCTCCATCACCCAGCCTTCACAAAGCACAACCACAGGGAGGAGCTTAAAGATATGGCTTGTAATGGAGCCAGGTGTGTACTTGCTTATCCTCCCAGAGGCAAATGTTTGTGGAGCAGAATAACACCTGATCAGGTTGTTAGGATGTTGGGAGCGCCTTTTCACAGATCCAGGAGGGAGAGGGAGGGAAGGAGGGGAAAGAAACACATGCTCAGATGTTTAGGTTTCTGCAGCCAACTTCTGCCCATGCCACAGGAGAGCTTTGAGTTTCTTGCCCTTGATGTAACCACCACCAGAAGTTTGTTTTCACAAAACCTTCTTGTCTTGGAAGCTACAACTCACACATCAGTACCTCATCTGAGAAGAAACAGTAACCCTGTTGTTAAGCTGTTAGCAGCATCACCTGGGGGCGATTCTTCACACACCTGCTGCTGTTCACAAATAGACGGGAAACTTCATATTGGAAAATGATTTTCAAAGGAGAGCAGCTCCAGTGGAATAATGGACATGAAAACAGAGAAATGATCCTGTGGAAAAAAGCTGACCTAGCCTTGTTGCTGAGGGCCCAATGCATGATTGTTTTGAGTGACTGTATAAAGGAGCTAGAAACCACTTGGAGCTGCTACCTCACAAATGTTCCAAGTAGAAAGGCTAGGAATAGGAAAAAAGAACAAACCAAAAGCTATTTCTTGCCCATAACTTAGTGCATCCCTTGCAGCAAGTATTGGAAAGGTGTGGGAACATGAGTTGATTGCCCTCTATGGGCTTCCTCCCACAACAGCTGTAGCTAGTCACAAGATAAGCTAGAGAAGACCGATGCAGATGGCATGTATCTATGTATGCCTTAGTGCCCATGCTGAGTTTTCATACATGCAGTCCTATAGGAACATTTGGGAGTGAGGACTCAACTCTTTTGGGAAAAGTGTGAGATTAGCTGGTTGGGCTGCCTATAGGATGAGTGGAGGTGAAGAGACCTTACAGCCCTGATCAAGGAACTGCTGCTCACTCTCTCCATTGCTGCAGGCAAGTCTTTTCTCTTCTGATCTTCCCCACTGCATCTTGCACTCTTTCTGGCTTTCTAGCCTTGTATTTGTGTGGTAGTTCCTGAGCATGTCCCACAGGTAACTTGTTTCCCTTAATTATACTTTAAAATGATATCTGGAGGTCCTCAGTAAAGGGTGGCTGGCTGGGTGTGCAAGCAGTATGGAAACACAGCACTAACCCCCAGGTGCTGGTGTATTTTGATAAGTTTCTTGACTGCCCTATTTACATGGAGACTAATCAGCTCTCAGTGGAGTTTCTTTTTGATCCTTTGGCCTATCTCAAGGGAAGCACAACACTAACTGACAAAATATGTATATTTTGGCTTTCAAAAACTATTACACTTTGCAACTGTCACCAGACCTTGAGCTTTCTGGTTGCCAGGGAAACATTGCAGGAGATAACCTGATGGCAGCTGTGAACTTCATCCGTTCCTCTCCCAGTGCTAAACCTGCTCTCCCAGAAATGCTTGCTACGGTTTGGGATATTTCGTTTTTAGAAAGCGAGGGCTTGAAAAATAAGGTTATTTACACCCTGAAGGATGTTTCCTTCTGAAATGGAACTGTCTGGGAGGTCTTGCTCTTTGGGTTCAAAGCACATGTGGCAGTGGCTCAGCGGCAGTGGCTCAGCAGCAGTGGGTTTTGTGGTGCTTTGATAATACCAGTGGCTGCTGGAGCGATCATGACCCTGTCCAGATGATGTGGGCTAGAGTCAATGGGGGGTTTGTATAGTGTCAGCTCTGGATTTGTAATACTCAGGCTCTTTGGACCCATCAGTTTGGAGCACCACAAGCTTGTGTCAGTGCTGTACACTCCAGGTAAGATAGACGGAGCCTCCTCTCTAAGGCCATAAAAAGGGTGCGCTGAGTTGTCTCAGGCGGCTGTCAGGAATTGTGTGCCACCTCTTTCACTGAGGGAACCTTGTGCTGTTGCTTTCATCAGAAACATTTCTTATTCTCCCCTTTTATATTATGTAACATGTCATCAGGCAAAGGTGGGATGTCAGAGAATCTGACTCTGATTTTCCTTCTGTGCTAGCTGGGGCCAAGCTAGCAGAGAAGGCAAAAGGTCATGCTGTAGGTAAGGTAAGGTAAGTGATAATAGAACTGAGCATCCCTGCCAGGTTCTCCATCCCTTGCAGAGGTGCAGTGCCCCTGGATGCAGCTGGTGGTGAGATATTTGTTGGGACTGGGCTGAAAAGAAACCAGACAGCCTGGGCCTGGGGGAATATAGGCTGTGGGTCTGCCACATGTGTTGGCAGCACCTCTGATGAGGGAAAAGAGGGGATGAGCAGGTGGCCCCAGGGAAGCCAGATGTGTGTCTTCCTCTTCTGCTGTGACAGAACAGCCCTTTAAAGACATAAGATGCAGCTCTTTTTCCTGACACTCAAAGAACAGGGTGACAAGCTGCTGTCAGGGAAATGCTATGTAACTCCCTTTCCCCCAGTAATTTCCCTGGTAAAACTGCAGTGCAGTGGAATCAAATGGTGACAGGAACCGAGGGAGAATAGACTTGTTTTCCATTTTCTTTTTTCTTTTTTTATTCTTATGTTTCCAAGCATGCATCTGTATTGGGAGCCATGTGCACGCTGGTAAATCTTGCCAGTTCAAAGAAATGTTTTTAGTGTTCAAATTCAACCTTTAGTGCTTCCCCCTCTGCTTAAGAAACAACAAAGCCTCGAAGATGCTCCCAGCTTGCATGGTATTAAAAAGATATCTTGGCTGAAATGGAAAACAGCATCTCATGTTTTCCTTTGGGTTACATGTGCAGCAAACCCCTTTTCTGCTCTTTTAGATTGTGCTATGAAAAGTCCTCTCTGCTGATAAAAGGTAAATTGTAGGTGGAGCAGGGGGAGAAGGAGGGAGAAGAGGGCGAGGGTTATGAAACTACCTCGCAGGCAGGCAGCTTGTGTCCTGAATTGTGCCAAAATAACTGGGAGCAAATCTGAGAGTGGGACTGGCAGTGTTGGAGTGCTGCTGTACACTTGGGCATAAGAGTGAAGCCTGGCCCTTGATGGACACAAGACCAGTGAAACCTCCAGGGAAGCTGCTTACCCCAGTCATTCTCCTTTGGTGGTTGACTGAGGTTCATTGATGGTTCCTTTCTTCATTTCTGCAAACAGGAGAGGATTTCCTGGGTGCACAAGGAAAGGGAAGGGGCAGGAAGGCAGCAGCTTCCCATCAGCTCTTGTGTCATGTGGCTGAGGCCTCTCCTCATCACCTGAAGCTGGAGCGAATGGATGTGTGGCTGCTCGCCTCTTCCCCCTCATGCAGTACTTGCACTGTCTTTCCTCTATAAGGAAAGTTTTCATGATTTGATTTTTATTTGAAACTTTTACTCCAAGAGCCCATGTTTGCTCTCCTAACTCCTGCCAGGCCTCAGCAAGGGTCCCAATAAAAGCTTTTAGAAGCGGCTTTCCCAAAAGAGCTACACGTGTCCCTCGGAGCTATAGCCATGATATGCTGGGCAGTCCTTTATTAATATTCAAAGCAGAATTTTTTATTCTTAGGATGGATGTAAATTGTTTTAAGGCAAATCCTTGGGGTTTCATTTTGCCTTTCCAAAAAGTAACAGCTGCTCAGGCTCAAGAGCTGGAAACCCTGCAAAGGTTTGTCCATGAGTGCTGGCTTGGGTCATTAGGATTAATCTAAGCAATTACCTTGCCCTTTACTTCAAAGGGTTTAGGTCCATTCATGCAGATGAATTTGGCCCCAAAATTTATGTATCTACTTCTTTTGTACTTCCCATCCTTGAACAAAAAAAATCAGATGTCCTTTGGTAGAAGGGCACCACACTTTCTGCAGAGGGGAAATGAGGCAGAGGGACTTAAGGTACATGAAATGCTGTTTTTTTAATTATTTTTTTTTAATAAGCTATAGCAAATTCCTTATCACTGAGTCCTTAGGAACTGCCTTAGCACAGTGGAAGAATTGATTGCATAAATGCCAGCTGTAACTCTCTTATTTTTGGTAACAAGGCATTACTAAAGGCAGATTAATTCAGTGCCATGCTCCAGTGAGACCAGTGGTTTTTTGTCTGGGACTGGCTTAGGAACCCTCTAATATCTAGTATTTCTTTTCAGCCGTGGATGTGAGAAGTCTAGTAGTGGTTCAAAACACACACCTGTATGGCAGCAAGAAGTCATGAAGGGTGCACACATATAGGTTAATTGTCAAGGGAAACTGACTTCAAGTACCATCAAACTGCTTTCAAATGTAATCATGACATCTAAGAGGATGATCTTTGAGAGATCAGAGAGCGGAAATTATTCTCTTGCTTTGCACATCTGAATGCAGTTTGGCTACAGTCAAATTAGCTGTTTCAGCCTACTCTGACAGTTTGCTCTTATCTCTCTTTCTTCTTCTTGTATTATTAATAATAAAAAAAGTTAGAGATGGCAGTGGAGACCTATCTGCGTGGGGCAGGGCTGGAGCCACCGACTGCCTTTAATTGTGGATGGTGACCAGTGTTTGAGTGCCCCTCAAAGGGACGTGCTGGCCCCAGGGATGGCAGGAAGCTCTTTGCCATGCTGCCTGCGGGTGTTTGAAAGGCACGATACTGGATTTGAGCTAACTCATTTGCTTCAACTTCCCCGCCTGCCTTCCCTCCCGCTTTCCCCTTGCACAGCTGCATTTAGTAATGAAGCTGGCAGCATTAGAAAGTCACTAGAAGTAACCCAGCTGCCTCCATCGGTTCATGAGGAGAATGACTTTGTAGCTGCTCTCAGTCCATTAATTGAACATAATAAGGCATTTAGTGACAGAAGGATGGTTGATGAGCCTTAGCGGAAATAACAGAGGCCTGCTGAGAGCTGCCTTTCCATTGTCGGGGAGGAGTGTGGAGGGTCCTAGTGCTGAAGTGTGGAGTTGGAGTTGTACAGGAGTAAGAGCAGTGGGAACCTGCTGCTCCCTGGTCCAGAGGACACGCAGGGAGCCCGATGCTGAGCAGGGAAGCACAGCCCTGCATGCTGAAACACTAGTGTGGCTGATCCACTCCAGGGAGAAGAGGTGTCTGCATATCCAGCTCATGCTGCAGTGCTCGCCTGGTAAAAGCCATGGGGAGCTGCCCCCATGTGAGGGGGAAAACTGGTGGCTGCCGGCTGCATTGCCAAGCACCTGATGATAGATGAGTCCTTCAAAAAGGGCTGGACATGGGACCCTCTATGTCTGTGTGAAGGAACAGAGCAGGTTGCATGGAATGCCAGTGTGGACTGGGAAGCTCAGGCTCTTTAGTTACCATGCTGGTTGTGTTTGCTGGAAGAATTAGGAATGGGTTGGGGTGGGTGCTGGCCTTTTCTGTCAGACAGATTCTTCCTGCATTTCTAGTAGCCCGGAGAGGAGGAGGAAGGGAATGCACTTGGTGACTGTCCCTGCAGGAGTGCAAGGGATGTCCTTGCAATGCAAGCTCCCTCATTAATAAGGCAGCAGCTCTTGCATCAGCAAGCTGTCTCACCAGCCTTAGCCCCTGATGTTATGGGGCTTCCTACACCTCATTGCCATCTCAGTTCTGTGGGGAAGCAGGTCAAAAAGCTGTCACACCAAAGCCATGCAGCTCTTGTCAGCCTCAGTAGGGAGACAGATAGCGACAGCATCTGTGCTGGGAGAAACTGGCTTGTGGAGGCAATGGGGAGAACAGGGCAATCCACCCCACGCCAGGGAGCAGGAAGTCTAAGCTACTGACACTACTGCAGCTCCCGTCTTGCCTGCAGTGAGAATCACCCTGCAAGGTAAGGTGTGTGTCTCCCCAAAATAGCCAAACAGACTCTGTGGAGGGCATGTGCAGGTGGTCTCTTGAGGCCTGCAGCTGGAGCATCTGCCTCAGTTCTGGTCTGTGCAGCCACCCAACTGGTTGGCACATCCCTCACCTGTGAGAAGGTCTGTTGGCAGGAGGTGTTTCTTGTCTAAATGAGCACTTGGTAATGTCAGCATTTCTCCGGGCTAGTTTAATGTTCTCCTTGCCTATATGTTTTGTTTTAACGTCTCTCCTGAACAGTGCTACTTTTTCCAGAGGGTCCGGATGTTGCACAAAGGGATGTAAATATTACCCCTGTATGGGGAAACAGAGGTACAGAACAAATGGTTGGTTTGAGCACAGGTTTTCCAGCCCCCAACTCTTGCTCCATCATTACAAGGTCCACAAGGAGCAGGAGGCAGGTCTGGCACAGAAACCAGCCTGCCTCCAGGAGGCAGGGCGGGCAATTGCACAGCAGTGTGAAGGATGAGAGGGAACAACAGTTTTCTGGGTCAGGCTACAGAGGTGGGTTTTTGGCTTGTATGCAACATCCTGGGAAATAAGGAAGATTGACAGCTCTGCTGGCTGCAGTACCAGCATGGGTCTTTCATGCACCCCTTTGTAGTGGTTGAACAGGGCATTACATGTCCCCCTGCTCAGATGGGCATGTCCTGGGTGGACTGGGACTGCTGCCCCACAAATTGATTCCATCTTCTCTAAGGATGGGTGTTACTGCTGCAACCTTCATTACTAATTTTAATTAACACCCTGTCATCACTTGGCAAACTTCCCACCTGCCCCATGCCTCAGGACACCTGGCCAAGAGCTGGCTTTCTTCCTCCCCAGGGCATCCATCCCTCACAGTGTGCTAGGAGGCAGACAGCTCCTCCATGCCATGATGTTGAAGCACACCATGAAACAGTTGCTGCTGCCTGTGCTTGGCTCTGGTGCTAGTCTTGTCCCATCCTGTGTCCCCCCAAGGAGAGGGGCAAGGACCTGGGCATAGCTGTCAAGTCTCACTGATGGCAGCAAGCCTTGTGCTGATGCTTTGGCACAGAGCAGTGGGGCAGCCTTGCTTTGCTGGTGTGCCTTGTGAAACTGAAGTGAAGGGAGAAGGCTGATGCCGAGTCCTGACCACGTACCCACAGCTTTTATTTCTTGCTCTGCTTGCCTCCATCTCTGAGGATAGCTGGAAAGCTCTCTTTCTTTCTCTCTTTCCCTAAAGGCTCAAGACTCCCTCTTTGACTCACCTAGTCTAGACAGACTTGCTTTTGTAGGATTTTTGAGGGTTTGCCTTAAGCTTTTCAAAACCTGGAGACCTGAGGCATACACTGCTCATAAGAGTGAAATGCTTTGTGGCTGGAGCCCATGAGTTTCATTTCCTTTTCCACAGGGAAACATATCTGCAAATCACCTCAGAGCAGAAGTCCTGGGTAGCAGATTTTTGTTGGGATGCAGAGAAGAGGAATGTAATTTTTTTGCAGCTTTAGCTGGCAAGTTATTTCAGTTCCTTTCAAAGCAGTGCTGTGGTGGTTTTGGGGTTGTTCCTTGTTTTGGGGGGCTTTTTTTTGAAAGTTTGGGTGAAAGAGGGAGATTTGTCACAGTTCTACAGGCTAGATTTAGAGAGGGGAAAAAACCATCAGGGCTGGCTCCTCCTATTCTTGCACTTGACCCCCTTGACATCCTGCCTTGGCTAGATGCAGTGTGTGTAAAGAGACCAGTCACATCACAGCCTTGCAGCTGGAAGGTTTGTTTTCAGGGGGTAGCAATCCAGCTGGGTTTCTGGCCATCCTGGCTTTCCCATCTCTACTGGGTAGAGGAAGAGCTTCCCCAAATACAGCAGTGGCTGCGTGAAGCTCCCAGTCTCTAAGTCTTGACTACGCTCCTCCCAAAGGAGAGACCAGACATGACCCAGCCACATGGGTATCATTTAAAAAAGCAGCATCCTGCCCTGGAAACCACCTTGGAAAGGCTCTACCATTCCTGCCCCAGCAGCACAGGCTGCTGAGCAAATGGCTGGCTTGGGCATGCACAAGTTCTGGTTCTCCCCTCCGGCTCCTGTGTGCACAGGAGGCAGGGAGAGGCAGGGGACAAGCACTGCACCCTGGGCTGCCGTGGCTTCACCGGCACCCTCATTCCCAGTGTGCTGGGGCAACATGCTCTCCTGCACTGCTTTGTGCTGCTGTCTGAGTTAAAAAGGTGGTTACTAGCCAGAACAACTCTAAATGCTCTGGAAACTTAGATTCTAATACCTGCATCTGAAGCCCAGAGGGTCCTGGTGGGAGGCTTCTCACTGTAGGACAGGTCCATTATGGAGAGCTAGCTCTTGGACAGGGATTGCTGGAGCATACTTCCCCAGGAAGCAGCCTTAATACAGTAAATAGCTCTTACCTCCTGATCAATGCGAGACCTCTGCCTTCTTGCAGCTGTGTTGCTGGAAATGCCATTATTCAGACAAAAGGCAACACTGATGCTCTGAAAGCTCTGGTCTCCGCCAAGGGGCATGAAAGGGCAAGCGTACCTTCAGGTTTGCAGCAGCCACACACCCCCTATGGCAATGAGCTGCTCCTCTGGGATAACAGGGGTGCCCCTGTTAACACCAGAGACACACACTGCTGACCAAGGCCTTCCTCTCAGCTGCTCAGAGTATTGCCAGACACTGAGTGTTCCAGCTGAATATTTCCATGCCAAATGTCTGCCCCAGGCTCTTTTTTTTTCTCCTTTAAACAGAAGCTTCAGCAAAATTGGTTCAGTTATTTCTCAGAGCAAGACCAAGGAAAGATATGTTCATAAAAAGTCTTGCTATTCTTGAGAAATGTAAGCTTCTGCAGCCCCAGGGAAGACCTGGAGTCAGCCCTGCACCTAATTCTCACGTGGAGTTGTGAAGTGATGCCAAGCTGGCCACTTCCACTTTGTGTGCTCTGTGCTCCTCATGTTTTGGATGGTGTGAGATGTTGGGGTGAGATATTGGGGTCTCATTTGGAGGAATATGGAGCTGTCTGAGCATACTGAGTGTTAGGTAACAAAACTCATTACCTGGGCATTTTGTAGTACTAAAACTAGAAAGATATCTGTGTCTTAGTCTCACCCCTCTCTCCGTCTGCTCTATTTTACAGGGCTGCAGTGAAAATCAACTCACTATATGATGTGAACCCAGGTGCTATAAGCATGATCTCAAAAGAACAGCCCACAAAGAGATATTGAACTGTTAGGGAGACTACTAGGCAGCATACAGAAGGGGAGGGATATGGCCTCACTCTCTGAACAGCAAGGTTAAACCAATGTTATACCTGTGATTGTCAGGCAGTCCCATCCAGCCCAGCACTAGGTCAGGTAGGAAACCATGGTGGGGAAAGGATGCTGGTGAACCCAAGTCTTTTAATTTCCCCACCTCCAGTTTCAATTGCTATTCTTCTAATGAGTGAGAGGAATTAAAGCTATTTGTTCCTGCTGCCAGACCCTAGTTTCTGGGCTGTTGTCTATTATTTGTTTTCAGTTGCCTGGCTTCTCATAATGATCTATTCCTTCCTTCATATTTTAGTATTCCACCCTGTGGGCAATGATCTCCCCTTTGTCACCAAAATACTGCATTAGCATATCCCTGGAGTTTCTGTGCTAAGGTTGTTTAAAAGCCCAAAACAAGAAAACCGGCAGATGGAAAGGAGTTTCATCCTGTCCTCCTTTCAATGCTGCCTGCTACCAGCTCCTCTCTAGTCATGTTGCTACTCATCTTCCAGTGCTCGCACTAATCTTCAGCTTTACTGGCTTAACTGTTAATTTTCCACTAGCAGATATTTTCTATGAAGTCCAGATAGATGAGATCTACTGCCATGCCTTTGTCTAGGGAAGTATTTCACCAAAGAGTATCATCTGTACAGACCATGGCTTAAAACCCACCTTGTGTCTGATTTTTATTTACCTTTGTCTTCCATCTTGGCGTTCCCTTCACAGGGGGTATGCAAAACTTTAGTGCTTGTGTGTACATGTCTGTATCCATCCCATGCTGTTCCTCAGTCTTTTACTACCATACCTCTTTCTCCTCTCTTGCTTGCTAGATCCTTCAGAAAGAGGCTACCACCCTCTTGTTTCATTCTGACAACTCCCTCTGAATTTTGGTCTGGAGCTTCTATGGCTGTCCCCTTTGCCTAGCTAAGCACATTAGCCTTTCATTGGAAATGTCCATGACCCAAGTTCTCATCTCAATCTTTGCACTCTTCCTCTTTTGTTCGCCATCCTCCTCCTCACTGACAACTCATCCTGGTATTTCTTTCTTTTAAGGTCAATACTCAGTTTTCTTTTTGATAAATGAAATCATTTGACTGCTTTGTGTTTGCTGGAAAGCTTTGGGGTTTTTCCCCCTGGAGCACTGAGATCCTTTGGCTCCTTTCTGTACTCTCCTCTTCCAGCAATATTTTCAGAGTGTTTTCACCACACTGGGTATTCATCTTGCTAACGTGCATCAAAGGTGTATCTCACTTACTTACTCATTATTCCCAGAGCACACACCACCCTCTTGCCACAGCTCTATGCTGTTAGTTCATATTCTGTCATGATCTCCAAAACCCTTTGCAAGCTTCTGCTTTCCAGACATGGCGCCCTAGGAATCTGCCTGGAACTGCTTATTACAGGAACACCTGTTTGCAGTAAACTGGTGGTTGTTTAAGTAGGCTTTGCTCACTGATATGTAGAGATGGCTTTGCATGGTTGCCCTGTGCTCCTCCTTATTCATCGCTTTGAATCTCTTTGTCATTTATGCACTATAGCAGCACTGAGATTTGCATTTGCTTCCCAGTGATGAAAATGCTGGGAAGTGTCAGGCCTCAAGCAGCTCTGTGAAGAACCCTGCTAGAAACACTCCCATCTGAAGATGATTCACCACTGATAATTCCTTGTTGAGATCTGTCAGCCAGCTCTTAATCCAGCCAATGTGTGGTTTATTGATATTATATACTGTTGATTTTTTTAATCAGAATGTTGTACAGTTGAATGTCAAATACCTAACAACAGTCCTCACTAAAGCTGACTTGGTGTTAGCTGTGGAGTCAAAGCCGTAGGTGTGACATGTGTCAAGTAAATCTGTCATCTCATCAGAGAAGGCCCACAAAACTAGCAGAGCCGGTTGTTAAATATATTCCTATCCTCTGATTTGCCACTGCTTGAGACCCACCATGAAACTCTGGGGAACTACATTCCAGTCTCTCTGGGCTTGTTGCTGCCTCAGTGTGTACCCCCCACATCCTTTGGTGCAGGAGCTTCACTGTCTTCTGAAGTTTTCCCTTTCTGCAGCTTTCCTCCACGCAGTGTTAGTGTGTGGCCATCTTCAGTCAGGGAGTGTACCTGATACTCAAGCCTGCGCAGTGCCCAGGGAAAAGTGGATGTGTGGTGAACGGTTCTCAATATCCTCTGTCTCCAAAGCCAGTTGAATGTGTAATTGTGTATCTAATGCCCCTGCTCCTTCTGGGGTGTGCAAGGTGAAGACCTGGGCTCTGAGGAAGCAGAGAGGACACTGAAGAGCACTCATCTCTACAGGAGATGTTTGTTTATCCCTGGACTAAACCTCAGACTGATGCACCCAACCGAACATTTCCCCTCTGAAAAGTCCAGTGATGCCATGTGCACAGGAGGTAAATTCTCCCTACCAGAATTTGTTTCTCTGCTTCCAACCACCTCAGCAATTAGCAAAACCTCATCCTTCCTCTTTGCTTACTTCCAGGCTGCTTAAAGCAAAGGTGGGTTCAGACTACCCTCCTCCAGTTTTGGATTCAGTCTCACAAGGTTTTTTCCCATGGGATGGTATAGTTGTTCCCTCTCCTCCAGCCCCCTCCTCTGGAGATGCTGGAGCCTCCCCACCACCACCTGGGAGCATCAGGCTCCTGTGCTGCCAGGTAAGTCAGGTTCTCATAGTCATTACTGGGCTGGCTGGGCAAACTTATACAGACTTGGCCTGAAGTGTGAAATCTGTTGGATTTCTCTCTGGGCACTGTAGGGTTAAGCAGGGATGTTGAGCTAAGTGGCCATGCTAATAAAGGGACTGCCCAAACCTTGCTCAGGGAAGGCAAAGGAGAAGGTTGGGCATGTACGCTTCTAACCCAGGTAGCAATAAGCTGCTTCAGCTGCAGGTCACCCGCTGTCTCACCTTGTGGCCCTTTGGTAAGGGTGCTTCATCCTGCAGCTGTGGCCCTCAGGGAGGTTTTGGAGTGCTCTGGATATTCAGCACCTCTAAAAAACCTGACCATGTGTTTCAGAGCATCAGGTACACTAGTGTAATGCTCTAGTAACACGCTGTTTAGCAACAGCCCAAAAGGACCTTCTCCTCCAGGCGTCAGGTGCTGGGCATGACACTCATCTTCTCTGGTGGTCCTTTTCACTATACCTTTGTGCAAATAAAAACCGGGACCCTCACCTCCTCTTAGCTGAAATCACTGTGTAAGAGGACATATTTCAATAATTACAAAGTGCTTTCTTCATTCATTGTCATTGCATCGTGTCCTTGCTGAGCACAGTTCTGTGTGCAGCAATAAATGGATCTCTTTGCCAATTTCTCCCAATTGGTCGAGGGCTTGAAGAGTGAAATAAGCAGTATTCAGAACAAAGCAAAACTCTTGCCAGCATTAGGTTTTGTTACAAAGTCAAATTTGCCCATAGTTTGTTTTAAGGACTTGTTATGCCATGAAGGCATATGTTTCTGGGGCAACATTTCCAGTGTGATGGTTTCTCTGTGGAAGGAAAATAGCTGGACGCTTCAACGTATTGGAGACTGTTTAGAGACTTACATGGCCTGTCTGTCTTCCTCCAGAAGTGCTGAGCATGTACAATTCCCACCGACTCCTTTGCAGGCAAGCTGTGGGTTTGACACGTTAGATCCATAGTTTGAGGGATTTTTATCACATTTAGTGACATCTGGAAAATGGCAGATTAAAATACAGCTCAATCTTAACCCTGTCTGCAGATTAGCATTTTAACCAAGTTCCCACTGTGCTGGATGGACTGCATCAAAGCACTTTTCCTTATAAGAAACTATCGTTTGAGTGCAACTCTGATGCAAGAGCAGATCAATCTGCCCCTTTTGATTGTGGTTTCTCTGAAGTTTTAGACTTGCCCTGAATACAGAATTCAAAACAAAGCCTGAGAGCCTGAAAACCTGTGCAGACTGAGAATAAGGTTTGTGCAAGCCTCTGCCAAGCAATAAGGCAGCTTCCTCCGGCTCTGAGAACTGAACTTTTCCCTATAGCAATGCTCAGGTGTGAGAGGAAAATGGTGCTTCTTTGGAAACACTCAGTCCTGCAACTCTGGGTTAAGCGGAGGCTCTCAAATTGCTATGCTGAGTGTCTTTCAACTATGGTTTATCAGTGGGAGGGGAGGCAAATCAACAATTTGCTCAAGGAAATATCTTTACCATTCAGCACATCGATTATCAAATGTGTAACTAAAAGATGCTGGGTCAACTGCTTGGCAGATATCTGGGTTTTGCATATCTCAGTTTGGATTCTGGCTCCACAGATACAATCTGGTTTTCCCAAAGCTTCTTCCTGCTGTGTTGTTTGCCTCAAGCTTAGATGGGTCACTAGGGCTCCGGATTGCAAAAATCAGATCGGATGCTCCTATCTTTGTTTTCAACAACAGGGACAAACTTTGCCCTTTGTAGTGCCTGCAGGGCAGCAAGTAGTGAATGTTTATGTGAATATTGGCTAGCTCTGATAATAACCTGGCTGACCTTGCTGGGGAGAATCCCTTATGCCCTTGTAAGACAGAAGTGAGTTTCCATCTCTGCAGCTGTGTCACTTGCCTTCAAGGCCTTTCACAGCAGAGGGCATGGGGAGATGATACAGGCAGGGGAGGCTCAGAGGATACAGATGTACAAGCTCTGGTTGGCCTGCTTGCTGCTCACATACCTCTCTGAGTGTACAGAGTCACGACATGGCATGACAGTCCACAGCCTGTTAGCTATACAAAAATTTACCTTAAACCAGGCAAACTTCCCTGTACAGCTGGGGAAAGGTTGTGCACTACAGTGCTGCTACCCAAGCTATCTGCTTTTAAACATGTTCCAAGCTGGTGCCTACCTTGTTGCTCCTTCTGCTCCCTTGCTCAGCTGAATACTGTCCCTCTTCTGGCTTTTGTGATGCTGTCCCTTCTGCAGCAAATAGCCTCCTGTCATCCCTGCAAACAGGGAACTCATGGCCCTCAGCTTCTGGGCACAGGCTCTCCACCATGGGTCTGAGGGACTGGGGACAGCCCAACTCCTGCCTCTATATTCACAAAGCATGTTGAGGGCTTTCCCTGCAGGAGGAGTGGAGAAAGCCATAGCTGACTGACAAGGGTGCTCAGGCCTCACCAGCATTGGAAGGAATGTAACACTTACTGGGAGAAGACGAGAAATACAGTGTGTGCTTCCTATTTGTCTCTTGAGGCAGGGCTGCCATTCCATCACCTCTGCTACCTCTGTGCTTCTTCTATCTTCTGCATTGAGCAGTGCCTTTATGTTCACAGGATGAGTAATTTAGCGTATCTGCACATCTTCAGAGGCTCTTGGGAGGTTCCTATGGAAGGAGAGGGGTTTGTACCTGGAGCTGGGTTTCTCATTCCAAGCTCATTGTGCTCCCATCTGGCAGAGAAGGTAGGAACCGGTTTAACAGACTGCATGTGTTCACTTCGCACTAGCTCCTGAGATTTAATTTTAGGACTCTCTCTAGCTGCCTTGCTTTCTCTGCTCATCTCCACAGGACAATGTCACGCAGCACCAGTAGCTAAGGGAAGATCTGTGACAACAGGCAACAGAGCTGGTGACCTCTCTCATGGAGTCCCAGCCACAAAGATGTTAATCAGATAATCAGAGCTGACACATGAACAAAATATTACCCTCCAAAAACCCTCCTCATGTCATTTTCCTTCATGTCCTGATGCTCTTTGTGGTTTTGTGCTACCACGCACTGCTTGTGCACAGCAGCCTGTATAGCTGAGTACACTTCTGATGTGGTTTGTCCTCTATTCTTCTTGCTTAGCCCTCTCTCATTGAATCTGATTGACTCTGAGGCCATTGATTTTTAAATAAGGTCTTGGGGGAAGGTCTGACAGGTTTTGTGTTGGTTTTACACAGCAGGCTTTGACTTCTGATTGGGAGCCATTGAGCACTGCTGCTATATTAAATGATGGTCAGTGATAGGAATGTAGTCACTGCTTAATACCCCAAATTGCTGCTTTCAAGTGGGCAGGGTTTGGCTTTTGGCCAGATCTCCGTGCTCCTGGCAGAATGATTCATTACCTTGTTCTGACAAATGTATTTTCATCTGCTAGTTTGAATCTGATTTCTAGTAGTCTGTGTGGTTCTCACAGCTGAGGAATTTCCTGCCCTTTATCCACCTGTTTTCTTCCAATCTAGGCTAAAATCAATACACTTAAATAAATAAAGCCACGGGGCTTGTGAGTACCTCCTGCTGTGTCAGCAGAAGTAGAACTGAGTGACCATAGATTAGTTAAGCCATTTTTTTCTTCTATAAGTAAATTTGCTATTGCTAGGCCATGCCAGACCACGGCAGGGAGAGTTTACCAGCTGGCACATTCGAGAGCATGCCTCCTCTTTCCATCAGTGGCAGCTGACTCTGTGGGAAAGGATCCCTGTTCTGGTTGGTCGACAGCCCTAACCCCTAGGGTTTGGTTATGGTTTTGTGGCATGGATGCTTTGCGATGGGAATGTTCTGCCACTAAGTTAAAGAGGATGGATGACACGGGGTGCAGCCCTGTCCTTAAAGCATTCCCAGGTGTTGCTTTCACTTCTGCTCTTCCCCACCAGACATGCTTTTCAGGTCTGCTTCAGGTCTGGTTCTTCTGAAAGGGTTATACAGTGCATGGCAGTGATTCCTTCCCATAGCCACTGTCTGTCCTGCAACAGGGGATTCTGGCAGGAGAATCCTCCACCAGAATTCATGCATCCCATTCATCTACGGCTAGGGGAAAAGGTGAGGGTGGCATAAGAGGTCTTCTCTTTCGTCTCTAATGCCAAGAGTTACTCCTCAAGCACTTGTTTCAAGAAGCAAGAAAGAGATATAGGATTTCTTGACAAAGCCTTAGGATTTCTGCAGTCCTGCTTTTGTGCATGGGGCATTGGAAAAATCATTGATGAGCAATGGGATATATATTCCCTGCCTTGGATTCACTGTAATGCCATGTCCCAGGCACGGAAAACCTCAGTGCAGAGGAAGGCAGATTCCCCTCCTGCTTTCCTGGGCAGAGCCCCCAGTTCTCCACAGAAGCTAGTAAGTCAGCTTTGCATTCATATGAAGAAGAGCAGTCATGCTTTTGGGCATCTGTCTGGTACCAGCTTCCATATCACAGTGTAAGCCCTGCTTCAAAGATCCCCCCTTGATTTGGGGCAATCATTCAGAGATGTCTATATGCATCAGCTGCAATAACACATTTAGGGATGGAAGGAAACTTCCATTCTACCATTTTTTGTTCATGCTGGGTTTTGGTTGGTTTTTTTTTTGGAGGGAAAATTACGTTGCGACAAACATCAAAGTTTTATTTCTCCCCCCACCGTTTGCTGCTTAGTTTTGGGAAGAAAAACTGCTTTATAAAAACACATCCCACTTTCTCTTCCTTTATCATCTACCCAGCTCTGGCTGCAACTCACTCTGTGAGAGCAAGTAGGATGTGTTACGACCCAGTGGTTCAGCACTGGCAGGGGAATGAAAGTGCAGTGCTTTTCCTCCCTCCTTGCCAGTAATTGCAGGGCCTGGAGATGAAAGCGATGAGGCATGCAGCATTGGGCTCTTGGCACAGAGGCAAGCAGGATGCCACACTGCTGCTGTGATCTTGCAGTTCCCTACCATGATGGTGGGTGAGGCACTGGAACAGGATGGTGAGACACTGGAACAGGTTGCCCAAGGAAGCTGTGGCTGCCCCATCCCTGGCAGTGTTCAAGGCCAGGTTCGATGGGGCTTGGGATAACCTGCTCTAGTGGAAGGTGTCCCTGCCCGTGGCAGGGGGTTGGAACTGAATGATCTTAAGGTCCTTTCTATGGTTTCCAAAGCCTGCCATCCCTCAATCTCACTGGGCTTTGTTGGGATGCCCTCAGATGCCCAAAGTGGTGAGGGCATTGTGGAGGGACTCATGCTGTCCTTGGTAGGGCTGCCCCGACAGTTTCTCTGAAGGTAAGCATGGACATTGCATGCTGTGCCCTGAGCTGGAGAAGTGCAACTGAGTGGAAAGGAGACAGGCTTTGTTTATACACAGATACCTGTGCAGCCAGCAGCATTAGTGAGAGAAAACAGAAAAGGACATGACAGTTACATTGGGTTTTGTTTAAATATTAAGTGGAGTGAAGTTTTCTAGAGCATGCCTGTGCTGTTTTCAATTGTCTGTCTGATGGCGAGAGAGAGAAGCCAAGTGAGTGAACCCTGGGTCTGGAGGTGCAGGGCTTCCTCCTCAGGTGCAGTGAGGACAGGCATTGTCATGCTCTGGGCTGCCTGCAGAGCTCCTCTTGTTTCAGTCAGAGCAGCAAGCATCTCCTCCAGCTGTCCCACCACTGATACAGCCCAAAGCGAAGAGCTAAGTTTCACAGGTATCTCCACTGAGAGACTATGGGAGGGAGACAACTGAGGTCCTAGGGCTGGAGCATCACTGGCCCAGGCTGGAGCAGCAATCGCAAGCAGCAGACACCTCCCTGGCTTCTAGTTGGGGAATTAACTGCTCGTGTACTCCTTTCTGCCAGGTTTAACACAAAGGAAATTTCCTGTGCATAGGGAATACTAAACAACTGCTGCAGTCCCTTTTGCGTGCTTCCTTTCCTCTGCTTTCCACCTGTCATGGGAGCTGTGCAGCCATGACCCAGCCTGGGCACAGCCCTCCCATCCCCCCCCATTGCCACTGCTCCCCCCATGTAGCCTTGCCTTTCCTTGTGCAGGAGCTTAGTGGGGCCACAGGAGGAATTCTCCTAACTTGGTTTGAGTTAATAAGTTAAAATGCAGAGCCTTAATCCCCACTGCTAAATCAGAATGTAATTCAGCTTATAACCACAGCCCAATCCATGTGAATTACAATCACTTTAAATACAGCCAGGGCTAGATGGGATTTAACATCCTCCCAAGAGATCCTGAGTATGGAAACTGGGACACAGCACTGCTCCCACTGAACCTGCCATCAGAGGGAGCTGAGGCAGTGGGGCAGATGGATTTTGTTACCTCTCAGGCCTCCTGGAGAGGAGGACCCTTGAGTCCTTGGTCAGGGCACGCGTCCGGAAGACGTGTGTGAGGCTTGGGCAAGAGCTTATCCCCAGGGAGAGGGACAGAGTCTGCCGGCAACCCAAAGCACTTTTATCTTTAATTTAGGATGTTTATCTCAAGAGATTCTTCATGCTTTAAAACAAACATAAGGAGATCTTTGCTTGCCTGGCAGCATCTGGCCTCTGAAAGCAGGCACAAACAGTCCTGGCACCAGGGTTGCTAGTGAGTGTTTGTATTCTGCCTCTTTCCTCCCAGCTTTAATCACTGTCAGATGAACCTTGCTGTCCCTCTGCCTGCTCCAAGAAACCACTAGAGAAAATGGGTCTTCCCACAGCTTGGATCAACAATAGGCACTTGGCAAGTTGTCACGAAAGTGCCTAGGATGATGCTTTCACTCTTAGCACTATTTGATTCTAGCTTTCACAGCTTCGATATTCAGTCCTGATGGGGAAAGAACAACTGTTCATTGTCTCCTTGCACTGGCCTGGCCTGGGAAACCAGAGATTTAGGAGCCTGCATGTGAGAAGATGAGTCCTGCTGCTGCCATTGACCCACAAGCCTTCCCAGGGAGCCACAAGCGGTGTCTGAGAGCATGCAAATTCAAAGGCTATACAGAAGTTTAAGGTCTTGATGTATGCTCTTCCAAGCATTGAACTGAAAAGTCCCTGTAGGAGCAAGGCTTACTCTTGTGGGCTGCCAGGCAGAGATGCAGAGTTCAAGGAGTCCAAGGTTACTACAGTGGTGAGGAGAGATTAGAAAATAAGCTCTTCTTCCCAGACTGGTGCTTATATTTGAACCTTTTTAGGAAGATTCTGATGTTTCTTTCCATGTCACTCTTTTTTGTGGATTTTTTTATATTTCCTCTCTTTCTGGTGGTGAAAGGCTAGTGCTGTTGTGCTACTACCTAGCCAAAGTGAGAAGTCACAGTAATTTCTCACAGCCTGTCATGTAAAGTGTCTGGTGTACTGGACTGGAGAGCTTGTGAGTTTTCTGTGGGTGTGATGAGGGAATGGAAATTATGTGAGTTCTTGGGTGCTTTCCCAAAGCCCAGCTAGCCAGTTTTCTATGTTTAGATATGGTTTACTTAGCAGCGCTGGTAGAGCACAGAGAAGAGCAGAGGATTTTCAGGCGCTGGCAGAGCATAACCAGAGTACTACTGTCTGGGACAGATCAGCAGTGATATAGCAAGGTGGTTCATCTGGGTGTCCCCCAGGCCTATCATTAAAAGCTCTTGAAACCTTTCTTCCATGCCATGAAGGAGGGCCACCTACCAGAGGTGATATGGGCACGGCAGAAGAAGCCGCAGAGGCGCTGAAACAGCAGGATGGGTGTCTGGACACCTGAGAGAAGAGTCATGGAGATCTGGATGATGGAGCAGAGATGCACCTTCGTTCACCTGACCTGCCCAAACAAGCAGTTGTGGGAGAGGGGCTGTAGCACTCGGGTGGCTGGAGCAGAGTGCAGATCAAGGCAGCTGTGAAAGGCTACAGTGTGCACTCCCTGGAAAGCATTGTCTCCCAGCAGGAGTTGTCTGCAGCCACACACCTGAATATGCCTTAGCATAGATCCATCCCATATAGGGAAACATGGATGTAGGGTCAGCTTCCTCCAAGACACTGAGATTTTTGGGGTTTTAGGCTAGCAATGCTTGCTAGTGCTGCCCAAGTCTGCTCCTGACCCAGCAGTGCTGGGACCCTGGGCTAGGAGAGGGTGAACTTCCCAGATAAACTGTGTTTATGGCTCCTATCTACACTGCCCTTGGCTCATGATAGAAATACATAATCAGCTGATGAATCTCCTGCCAGGCAGCTGGGCTGGCTTGGCCCCACAATTGTTGTTGTGACATCCTCCCTGTGTCCACTGAGATGTCCATGTGCACCGTGGTCGCTGCCCCTCTCAGCCACAGGCCAGGCATTAACCAGACTCAGAGGTAAGGACTTGTTTTGTTATTGTATTGCTGAAGTCATCACAGCAGTTTGAATTTTTGCAGAGCTTTACAATCACATCGTCAGTTTCCCCAGAGCTTTCAGAGTGCTGTGAGCAATGCTTCTCCTTTCTTTAGCTGGTCTAACTGCAAAAGGGAGAGAGGTGCTCATCTCAGCAAGGCCAGGATGGTGCTGCCTTCATTCCCGAGGCAGTGGATCACTTGCTGCTGGGGCTGCCCAACCATGCACACTCAATGTCTGAAAGGAAGTTCTCACCTCTCTGTGGATGAACCACCAAAATGTGCTTTGAAATGAGGGTGGTCCCGGCACCTTGTGCCGCATGAAGAGGCCAGGCGGACCCTGAAACTGGGTATGTTTCCTGGCTTTGGCCTATGATGTTCCCTTTTTCACACTGGTCCCATCAGCAGGGATGTGTCTGCGGCAGGGCAGGAGGTGTGACAAAGTGCCAGATGACAGGCTCATCCATGCAGCCATCTACCATCATTGCTCTGTGTGATGGCTCAGGGCAGAGGGATGTGTTCCCTGTGCTGGTACCAGGGAAGGCACTGGGTATCAGTACCTGGACCCACCCCAGCATGTGATGTCCCTGCAGCCGTGCCAGGAAGCATTAGCTGTTTCCACCTTCCAGGCCAGGATGAGAACAAATACTCACTCCTCTCAGGGGATGCTGGTATCTTACCTCGATCAAAACATTTGCTTTTAATAGGCATGCTGCCCTGGCTGGAGGTTCACACTTCCTGGGGAACTCCACTCTACAGGCCCTGGCAATTGTTTCTTTATAAGACTGCTGCTTCTATGCATGGCCAAAGATGCTGGAGGACAGCCTACAGTGGCCAAAGGGCAGGTTTGGAGTTGGTCTGGGCTTTTTATAGGCTGTTCTGCTAGGTTGCTCACTTTAAAGTCTCTTCTTATTAGGTTTCCTCTGTGGGTGAATGTTAAAGGACACCTTTTTCCATAACAAGGCTGCCCAGCCCCACCAGAAGCAGAACTCACAGGCTGGCAGTGTTCAGGCTAGCCTTAGAAAGGGCATGGTACAGCATCCCCATCGTACAGCATGAAATTATCCCTTATCCCACATGCTGCCATACACAAGTGGGTAATGACAAAATAAGGTTTCCAAGTGATTCTAATACGGAACTACAACATCTGCTCCATCCTAAGCAATTTTGTGTGAGAATCTGGCCAGCTGCAGAGACATAAAGGCCACAACAAAGGCTCCAGGGAGATCCTCCTTAAAAAGGAGGAGGTTGGAGATAGCAGGACCACTGTGTGCTCATCCCCTCTCCCAACAGTGGAGTGACTGGAGCAGAGGGTAATGCCAGTACAGCCTGAACTCCTGCTCTTGCGTTTCCCAAAGATGAGTTCAGAAGCAGAGCTCTCTTAGCAGCAATCATACTGTTCCCTGCTGATGCTGAGATATGGGTAGGTTCAAGACTGGCCAGGTTCTCCTCTATTCTGGATGTACCACTCAGCTCAGTCACAGCTGCCGTTTGAGAATAACAAATAACTAAAATGCTTTGTCAGCGTGGAAGCCCATCATGCCAGCAGAGGCTGTGTTTGAAATACAGAAGCAGTGCAGTTTTTGCTGAGGAACTCCTCCAGAGACAGGCAGCTCCTGCATTATTAACAATGGTGCTGATGAATCCCTGTTAATGAGACGCGCTCGCTCAGCCAGCCAGCAAAGTGGCTGTGACCATGCTTGTCAGCCTCGCACTGCAGCATGTGCCTTTGACAGCAAGAGATGACTGCTCTGGGGAGGAATTGGCAATGCTGTGCTGTAAGATTTGGCTACTTTCCCTAAAATTTGCTCATGTCCTGCCAGACTTGAGCTAGGTAGACATGGAAATCCAGCACTGGCTCTCTGGTGGCTGTAAAAAGTGAAATAAAAGGCTGCCTTCCCAATGATACGGGCTTGTGACTAAGGAATAAGATCTGTTCCTTGGCATATACTCTCTGCTCTGCTCCAGGGAGCAATGTGGGCCATGTCCTCTACTCTAACTCTTGAATGGCTTAACCAGGGGAGATCTGTCTTCCACGGCTCAACAGATTTTGCTGTTAGGAAAATCTGTATCTTTTTCTTTTCCTTAACTCAGCTTCATCTTGCTCCACTTATCAATTCTCCCTTTGGTTTCTGGATGCAATTACTTCCCCACTGTGGTCATTATACCTCCTAGGATACTTGTAGAATAGGATCTTATACGCCCTTAGCAGACATTTGGCCAAGAAAGACATCTTAAACTCTTTCAGTTTTTTTCGTAAGTCAAAGCACTGAGCTTTTCTAGCAGTATAATACTTTTCTGACAGTATAGCGCTTTTTGGATGCTATCTAGCAGCCTATGTGGATACGGAAAGACCAGTCATCCTCCAGTGCATTGTATAATGCCTCCATAGTCTGGCACATCATCGCCTGTCGTGCTAATGCATTGCAAGCATGTCATTCCCCCATTAGTGCTGCAAAGCTACTTTGCTCTGCTCTACAGACACTGATGCTTTCCAGATGTCACAGATGATGTCAAACTCCTGGTGACATTGCCTTATGCAGAATGAATCTGATAACCTAAGGTGTTGTGCTACACCTTTCTGTCTGTTGATGGGTTTCTCTAATGCGAACAATGTCGACCTGCAGTATCTATCTGTGAAAGCAGAGGGCAAAGCAAACACTGCGGGTGTTAAGAGGGCTGAAGATTGCATAGGAGTAATTGTAGTAGCTTTTTTTTTTACCTTTTTCTTTTAAATCAGAACTTCATGAAAATCTTGTGAGCAGTCTGTGGAGTTAAGGGCAATGTGGAGCCTCTTGGAGTTGCGGCAATGAAATGATGAGAGGGCAGCGTCGGGAGGACACCAAAGCTCCAGGCAAGGATCTTGCTCTCCCACAATCATTCTTAAAGTGAAAAGATTGAAGGTACCTCTCTTATGCTTTCAGTTTTTAGGGATGTGACAAGAGGAGATGATAAGATAGCCTTTAGGTCCTGATTTTGGTAGCAGAGTTTTGCAAATGTCCCTCTGAGCTCACAAAAATGACTAAGAAACCCTGACAAGACACTGGGAAATGCCTGGAGTGCTGGGGTTCTACCCCAGAGGTGCTTAGGACTGAAAGAGTGGGAGGTGAGAGGATTTGGCATCAAGGAAGATACAGCTGAACCTTCGGAAAGGATACCACAAGAAGAGATACACTCAACGGGCTCTCTGCCACCTTAGAAGCAAAGTCTTATCTGCATGCAAAGTGGTGCAGCCTCAGGTAAAACGTTACTAGTGTAGGAGTTGAATAGATCACAAGTGTAGAAACTTAATGCAGAAACAGCATTGCTAATGCTCAGACTGCAAGAACAGTGCTGCACAGACCTTCCTGTGCTTGCACCCACTGCACCGAGTGTCTCCCAGGCAGTGGTGAGGGATCCCCAGAGGAAACCTAGGCCAGGCAGGGACAATCTCCTAACAGCACAGAGAGAATGGAGCCTGAAAAGAAGCCAGGAAGTCCTTGAGTGTAGGATGGGGAGATGTGAGGAAGCATTCTTCCCTGAGCAGGAGCCCAACTTTCCTACTTGCTTGCAGACATTGTACCTGTAATGATACTTCATGCTACAGATTGAGAGCCCTCTGCAGAACAGAAATATCTCTCTAATTGATGGCAGCAGGTTATGCTATCTAAATGTTGCAAGCCTACTGATTGCACATTGATCATCCTAAAAAAGGAATAGGTTCAAGTAAGATGAAGCTCACCACTCATTCCTGTAGAGCCCCACCAGTACCCTGGCTCTCTTATATCCATCCCCCTTGTGCTCTGGTCATCCTGCCAGCTTTTTGCCAGTGTGGCAAAGTGTCTGGAAAAGCCCTGCTAAATTCCCCTTTAAAGCACTGTTTCACTAGAGCGAGTGTGAGCACAAGGCCGTGGTCAGAACTGGGATCTAATCCCAGCTCAGCTGTTGGCCACCTGGGTAACTCGGGATATGGCTTTCACCTCTGTAATTTCAATATTGCCTTATGCATCTTATGCAGTGGGGCTGCTGCCTGCCAAGGGTCACTATCCCTCCATCATCCTCCCCTTCTTTTGGCCCCATTTCCCAGGCTTTGCTCCATGATGGTCCTCCCCATTGGGCCAGGTCATGCTGTGGGCAAGCAACCCTGGTCCTCAGCCCATCATCTGCAGGGGATGCTGTGAGAGGGTTTGGTGCCGGTGCTGTCGAGCGAGCTTCAGTTGTGCCTTGCTGGCAAGGACCACAATCCAGCCGAAGCAAACCTTGAAGTGACAGTGCAGAGCCCCTGCTTGCAATTATCGTTGCTGTTTTGGAAAGGAGTATCTGTGGTGCAGGGGTAACCCATGGCAACCATCTGCTGAACTGCGTTCCTGCTGCGGGGGCTGGTTGCCCAGGGGGAGTGTGGATGAGGTGCGGGCAATGCAGGGGGAACCTCAGAAGTGTTGGGAAGGCATCATCTCCTCCACCCGGATCCCCCTTCTGACCCCATCAGCAGGCAATGTCAATGGGCCCTCTGCATCCCACGCAGCTGGATAATTTATGGGCAGCAGCAGCAGCTCACCGTTGCTTTGTTTGCAATTTGCCTCTAAATATAGCTGTGTTTTAAAGGAGGGAGGTGAGCTGCTGCCCACACATTTGCCTGTGGCTCTACTCGCTAATAGGGGTCTCTCCTCGCTGAGAACAGACTGTGACAGCATGGTGGTGCCCACACGGCACCTTCTTCATCCCGTGTCCCCCATGTGCCTTGCACAGCGGCAATGAGACCCAAGCCTCTTTGGATGGTGGTTAAACACCAGCCTGACAACAGTGTTCTGCCCAGCAGAGGCTGGCAGTGTGCTGAGCCCAATGCTTTCCCAGGGAATCAGTTTTCCTGGGAGGATCTCCCCCCTTTTTTTTCTTTTTAGCAAAAAAGCACTGATCACGTTAGTCCTTACAGAGGTATAGCACTGAGACTGGTATAGAAGGTTGCCTGTGGACGTCACTTCAGCTAGTCAACATGCTAAAAACCCAAGTGCTCTCATTTACCTCCCTGTGCAGATGCCTTGGGACAGGGCACTCTGCAGCAGCCACGAGGCCAGGTAAGGAAGCCCAGCCTGGCACTCTTCATCTGCACTTGTGCAGGTGAATGCAGGGCTCACCTTTATGGGTTACAAGTTACCCTGACCCTTGTGTTAGAGTTGTTGGTGTTGCAAGCTGCAATTCGGACCAGGACTAACACATCAAAGGTTGAACTCAACTCTGAGGCTGATGGGAAAGGAAAGGTACTGAAGTGCTGACAGGGCATTATAATAAGTAGTGAGCAGAAATAAGAACCCACTTATGTTTTAAACATAACATTAATTAATAAAGAAAAAGGTACACTGTAGATACTAAAAGCTCTCAGATACTGAGAAGAAAAAAAATCTTTCTCTCATAATTTTGAAACTGCTAGAACATGATCACCTAGACCTGGATAACAGCAGCTGCATGTCACATCAGCGGAGAAGACCCCTCCTGCGGTGTCACGCAGACCAGCTCTGCCCCACAGAAGAAGAGCTTTCAGAAAACAGTGTGAGGATAAAAGGAAAAGGTAATTTTTCAGACCGCACTACTCCATCACATCAACATTAATTCATGTTGGTCCATTACTTTGGATGTAACTGAATGCAGTGAAAAATGACTCCAGCCCAATGTGGCAGTACACTTCAGCAGACCTATCTAATAGGTTTATTATAGTTTATTGAGCAAGTGTTAGCCCAGAGTAGACCAGAACAAGCGCCAAAATGCTAAATGGCCTCAGGAATGATGGTGTTTGGGGAAGAATTATTGTGGCAGGATGGGTAACTTGGTGTCTAGGGCCCCATGCTACTACCTCCATGCCTGTCAGAAGAAATAATGGCCAAATTGCCTTCTGAGCCTCATGGCCCATTGGACTAATATATGGGGACCAGCCTGTCCAGCACATACAGTACCTTCAGCTCCCCCAGCCTGCAGCATACTTTACAGTTGTTTTTTATGAGCAAGTTATTCTCAGCATCAGGAGGTGTGCTCCTGCCTCTTCTGCTACATGCTGAGGGAAATTCTATTCTCCAGGTGTAGCAATAAATGTTATCAGGTCCCAACCCTTATGGGAAGATGTAAAACTTGTGTCCCACCTCTTGGGAATGCCACAGTTAGTTCTTGCTGGGAAAGACTCGGAAAACACTTTACTCTTCCTGAATAAAAGATCTGCTTTATAGAGAGACCACATTTTATTACCAGACAGTTAATTGCAAGGTTAGTTTACCAAAATAAAAGTTAAACATCTGATTACTATCTCTGGAAACAAGGTTAGGGAGAGAGAAAACAGCAGAAGGCTCCATCAACATCTGCCTGCAACCTTAACTCAATCCTGCCCGCCAGACCCAAATTTCTTTCATTCATTGCCCAAACTGAGCGTTTATTCTAGCAACCCTCCTCTCCCTGGCAGAGGGAAGGTTCAAGAAGTCACCCCTCCTTTCCTTACAGTCCATTATTTATGTTTCTATCTTTACAGGAGAGTCATAGAGTGAAAATAGAGTGCTGAAGGGCATCCTGGAGATTTTACAGGGACTCATCATGTTTCAGAGCAGGTTTCTGGAATCCCCTTATTTTATGCTAATTTAGGATCTCTCTTTATGGAGTGGCATTGCTTCAGCCATCCGGCATTTGTGAGACTGCTAATGGAGTACTTGCAAGATTATTTGAAAGGAGCTCTGCTGAGAAAAGGGACTCTGCACTTTTGATTGTTCAGCTTCTGCTTCCATCTCTTCCCAAAGTCAGTCAGTTGAATGGTACTCATAAACTTCCATTGTACCTTTCTCCCAATTACTCAGTATATGAGTTCTATACACATCCTACAGCAGTTTCTCTTTTGGATCCTCTGGTTCTCAGCAGAATGACTTGCAACATGCTCTCTTAAGTGATTTCATAATAACCTGCAGAAAAATCCCCTACTTTTTTCCTGACTATAACCAACTCGCCCCCATAATAAATGCACTATTTCTGGCACCCACAGCCTGACTTACCCTATGGCACTCCCACATATTAATGATGATTCAGCCAGTGGCACAGGACCATCTTCCCCTGTTGTCTGGTTTCTTATGGAACAGAGGTTTCCCTCACATTGCGTTGATGGGCCAGCTGTCAGCATCAGCCTGGAGTGAGCTTTAAACTGACAGTTCCCTTCTGTGGCCGTCTCTCTTTCATGAAAGCCCTCTCTAGTGTCATTCCACCTTTCCCTCTCCTCTCAGGTCCCATCTTTCTCCCAGCCTTTTCAGAAGTCCCAGCCATGCCCCAAGTCCTCTCTAACAGAGCATCCCCGCTTTCAGCTTATGAAACCTAGCTGTTGTACCCTTCTCCACGCCATCCCATCCTCCAAGCAGGAACGCAGCCTCTTTCTACAGCACACATTGCAAACACCACTGCCCTGCACCACAGCTCACATACATGCCATGCTGCATCCATTGCAGATGCAAGGGTGGCCCTTAGCAAGGTGCAATGCCACCATGATGTCAAATAGGGCCATGTGTAATGTTCACTTTCAATGGGAGACCAATGTCTTGTGGTCCAGAGGGTGGAGACAATGTTGGCAAAACAATGTTGGAACTTTCACCAACCTGTGCGTCTGGGAAATTCCTCCCTGACTACCCCAGTAGCAGGGACACAGTGTGCATATGCTACCCAGGAGGATATCTCTCTGCCTTGACAACTTTCCACTTGAAATACACCAAGATCAGATGCAGATGTGCACTAGAAGAAATGCAGAGGATGGTAGCAGAATACACATAGCCCTATAATAATCTCAGATAACAAATTGGCAGGACAAACTCAGATGAGGTGTGCTCAGTGATGTTTCTAAGAAGTGCTGCTTCTGCTGTTTGCAGAACTGGGGATGACAGCAAGGGGTGTAACTGAAATAGACATTTCTGCTTAGCGTGCCAGCCCTTGCTGAGTTATTCCAGGGAAGTTAAGGAGAGGGAATAAGGCCAGAAGATATTAAATGTGACCATATTTTTTCCATATATGAGCATAATTGTTCATGTTACTCGAGTGACCTGTTGATAGCAGAGGGCCTGATGAATTCTGGTGCAACTCCATGTCAACAACTAAACTAATGATCTTCCAGCTTTGTCTCATTACCCCTCATATTAACAGCAAAGGATGTCCTTCCCCTCATCCCCATTTTATTTTTCCCTCTTGGTAAGCAGAGGAATTGCGTTTTCACCCTGTTTTAATTACAGGAGCTGCATGACCCTTCCTGGAGCTGCTGTCAGAGACCTTACAATGGGAACATCATCAGGCCAGCAGGCTCACAGAAAATATGTAAGTATGTTACATGAGGGCGAGTGAGACCATTAAACACAGCAGGATCCAGTTAACAGAGCACCTGTTAGAGGCACAGACAGCGGTAAGAGGATGAATCAGGCAGACAGAGCAATAACTGTGTGGCTTTACTCCTTCTAACAAACACCGGTGAGGCTCAAAGAGAAGCATGCAAAACAGGGCAGTGAGGAAGGCTAAGAGAGAAGGAGCAGAGGGTGTTTTGATGCTCACTGAGGCTGCTGGTGCTGATTGCTTACCAAAGGAATAAATCAGAGGTCAAACATGCTCCTGCAGTCATCGCTCTAGGCTGGCTGGCTGGAGGGCTCACACAGCTGATCTCTCTTCAGCTGCTGGTGGAAAGCCTGTGCTCTGATTGCCCCGACCACATTGCTTCTGTGTGCAGAGGGGTGCTGTGCCCAGGTGCCTCCCACAGCCCCCAGAGTGCTGAGGTGGAGGAACTCTGCCTGCATGTCTTCCTTCTGCAGATACACGGTGACAGTGGGTGCTGGGCCACAGGCCCAGCCGCCATCCTCTTTTCCCCTCCTGGCTGGACCTGGTCCTCACAGCCCCAGACACACACTGGCCTCTGTGCTGTCTCAGCATTTCCACTGCTGTGGCCAAACCAGCCCATTTCAGGCCTGCCTGTGCACCATGCCCAGGCTCACCACCTGCCCTGTTCCTTGCTGCAGCCGCAGCAGGGGCCAGGGCTATGTACACACCAGCCCTCCTGCCCCAAAGCCCACCAACAACATCCCTCCAGGCAGAACCTCGCCTGGCAGCTAAGCCAGCCTACTGCTGCTGCTGCAACCCATGTAGCTCTCATCTGACCTGCTTGGGGCTTTAACCCAGCAGGTAAGGACCCCCCAATAAGCAAGTGAACATTTTCCTGGGGGTTTCTCATAGTGAAACAGGTCAGGGAAGAAGTCAAAGGGGTGCCTCTGCCAGGCAGGCTTGGGGGACCTGAACATGCAACACATAGTGGGGCTTGGGCTGTTTCATGTGCCTATACTAGAAACTGCAGCTGCTGCTGGTGGCACAGGGGTGAGGACAGAGTTGTTTTCTACCCACGTTGTTGTACTCACTTGGAAGAGAGTATCCCCAGGGCAGTGAACAGTGGCAGTGAGGGAGGAACAACGCACTGGTTTTACGTGTAGTCTCCTTTGTGAAGGCTTTTGGGGAGTTCAGGCAGATGTAATCTTTCCTCACAAAATATATTTAAATTCTAAGGATGGTGTTTTGACATTGCCCTAAATAGATTAAGGACTGCCATCTCTTTTGGAGCAAGGTCCCTCTGGCCACCTGGAGAGAATCTCCGCATTTGACTTGCTGGGTAATGTTTTCCTTTTCTTGAGCGGGGGTAAAACTGCACTTGGTTTTATTTCAGTATTAGGATTTTTTCATCAAACCTTGTATTTATACAATCTGTCTGCTGACAGATACACTCAAAACAAACATCTGAATAGGATTAATGCAGGCAGCTTATTACTGGCTCTTGAGGAAGACCAGGAATTACGGTTATCAACCATAACAGTGAAGCTGGGGTGTCTGACCCCTACAACTTACCCTCAAAAAATACTATACAAATAGCTCCTGAACCAGTGAAAAGCCATTTCATGTTCACCAAATAATGGAGAAAAGCACAAGCTAAAATAGCAGATCTGAATATCAGAATGTATTTTGGGTTCTTTCTTGGTGACAGAAGGACGAACATACTCATAAGTGAAATAACTGACAAGCCATGTTTAACCCTCTCAGCACCCCACACATACATAACCCCACCAGCACCCAAGCAAGACCAAACATAACTGTTTGAAGCTTTCCAAACATAAACAATTGTCTTACCACAGAAAATTACAGAGTTTGTCCAGTTTTGGGTCTGCCTCCCCTGTTGCCAGAGAAATATTCAGTAATATCTCCTGCCCCTGGGTGGGATTTAGCTGCAAAGCCCAGTGAAACCTATGAAAAGCTGCCTACATAAGTCCTGGTTTCCAAAGAGGCAGGTGGGGTGATGTGTCCAGGACTCTTCAGCTTACGGTTTGATGTGATGGTCCCAGGGAATGTAGTGCACAAGGGCATGGTAATGGATATACATTTTTCTATTCCAGATGGTTAATTTAAATTAATCCTATGGAGACAGTGACTGAAAGTACAGTTCTTACCTCCTGGTGGTTACGAGCAGTGCTGGTAAGTCCCAGTGGGGTTCTTGATGGGCAGTGTCTCCATCTTTTAAAATCATCCTCACAGACAGGTGATTAGTTCCCTTATTGGCACTTTCACCTATGGAAATGAGAACAGAGTGGGCTGGATTTGTAATTTGTGCATGTAGTCCAATATAGCTCACATTGAGCTACATTCCTCTCTTTTAATTGGGGCAAATTCTATCTCTAGAAGCTCTTCTTCCAAGAGAGAATGACTTATCTAAGCCATCACCTGTCTAATACCATTCAGCTGCTATTTATTTCTGAGATGTTCCTGTCTGTAGAAGGCTTTCCAACTTTGCAGAGATATTTGGAGATTTCACTTATAGAATACTGTGAGATTGTCTGATCAAAGGCATACAAGTGGAAATCATTACTGTTATTTTCAGGCATGTCTTTAATCATAGATTCTCCCTATTCATTGCAATCATTGCAATTGTAAATCAGAAGTGGGTTCCCTCACCACCTGGCCACTTAGTGCTCTTCTAATCTCTCCCTGTTGCCTGTACAGTGAGATTTCTCTTGCACACCCCCCTCCACCTCTCTGTGAAGCAAAGATGTTCACTAATATTTGCTATGATAGCTTCATTTTATGAGGATTTGTTTCTGCAAGCAGAGATGATATTGAACTTTTGAATCTCTCCCACTAGGAAATGAGGATAATACCTGAAGCTGTCAATGCAGGGACCGTTCATGGTGCCTGACAACCTTACTGAAACGACTGAATTATATTCCTATCAGCAGAAAGTATGATATGAGCTACAGTTACTTAAACAAGGGAATAGAGGAATTTGCACTTCTAACTACAGAAAGGAATAGCTTGTTGATGCCCTGTCTTCTTGACAATGTATATCTTTTTTGTCTGATTATGCACTGGGTCTCAGTGCTGCAGTAGCTTCAGGCCAGGAGAACTGAGGTGTCTGCTTTCTGCTGTTTCTATTGGATTTGGACATCTGATACTGTGATGAAGCTGGTCTATATTCTCTTCTTGAATCAATGCACATGCACTTCTTTTTCCTCCCATCTCTCATCTGTACAGAAGTTGGGAGGTGTGGCAGGTGAGGGTTCAGAGAGGCCTGTGTAAAGGGGACCCACTAGACTAATCTGAGATCCCTACTGGGGATCCTAGTTCTACTAGGGCCAAGGAAGTCCATCTACTGCACTCCTGGGTTATGTTTCAGAGGCTGGATCTTTTATTCCGGAACGGTTACAAGCAAATAGGATGCAGTGGCTTTGCCCAGTAGCTCAGGTCAGTCCAACTTGAAAATAGCAATAGCCGGTTTGGTTTTGAACGTAGCGATTGAGGTGCTGGAAACCATGAGAGTGCCAAGAAAATGATGTTGCCAAGTGCCCTAAGTGACAGCCAATCTCATATGCCCTGACCAAGGAAGTGCCTTTGTTCCAGCAGCTGCAGGTACTCACTCTGTTTCCCTGTGTTTGTCTTAAGAAAGACCCCTCCGTGGTAGCTGTTGCTGCTTTTATAAAGGCTAAGGTGTTTCTCACTTCCCATGCTAGGGGATCAGTGGCTTGGGAGGAAGGGAATGGGAGGTGGAGCCTTCCTATCTGAAATCACAAATTCTAGTCTCGGCCCAGGTCATCTGAAAGTTGTCATCACCTAGAATTTCAATCTATTTATATTTGCCCTGCATGATTAAATATTCATACCAGGATATTCTGCCATGCACGATGAGAATATTCAATGTAACCTCATTGGAAAGACTGTGTTGCAGATGTAGTCGATGTCCTGCTGTTTTCTGAAATGAATTCTGCATTTGGCAGTTGTCTAGCTTCCCTCTGATGGATGTCAGACTTGTCCCAGATGTCCACATGATTATCCCATTCCCAGAGATCAGGGACTTTTTAAACACAGACACAAGAAGAAGTCCTCATCTTGCCTGATAAGGTAAAGGGTGTAACATGTTAAATAGCCTTCTCACTTCCAGAGGTGGGCGATCCATCTGAGAACCAAGAGACTGCTGGGGAGCAAGCCCTTTGCTAAGGATCACAGCAGAGCAGCCTCTGGCTGCAACTTGCTGATGGTTAATTTACTTGGGGCTGGCAGCCTGGTGCTTTCAACAGCCTGAACTTCACTTAAAAAAATTATAGTGATTAAGTAAACACAGCTATAATGGAAATCTTTACTCTGCATATTACAAACCAAAATGGCCATGAAGGGAGCAATTACGAAATCTCAGGACTGTGGTGAGGGAAGGAATCATTTGAGCTGTGCTGTTGTTTGTTTTTGTTCATCATTTATTTCCCCTGGGAAGCTTGGCTCTGAGGCAGTCTCTGCTGCATTGAGGGATTCTTTACATTTTTGTTAACCCAGTTTTCCATCAAGTCTTGAGCAACATGGGAGGAAATATAAGGGTTTTTACATAAAATCACTAGACATGACAAACTACCTTGGGGAGGGATTCCTAGATCCAGTTTCCAATTCCCATCATAAGCGCACAGCACATACTGCACATCGATTGCTCTCTCCCTTTCTCTGTTAGTCTTCAGTGACATGACTGATTTTACAAAGACTTGAGAGAGTTGTGAAGACAATGCAGGAGTGGCAATGTTAAAGCTGTACTAATGGGAACTGCAATGGTGGCTCAGAGACAGTGGTTGTCTTCCCTTTCTGGAGATATACTAATGGTCCTAGTGGCTCTTTCGGACTTGCCTGATTCACAAAAATTATAGTATAAAGCAGCACCAGGCTTTCAGCTTCAGCTGATTTTTTGCTGATGTTTGTTCAAGGCCAGAGGGAAATTAGCTGGCGGACTAGTCAGCTGTTAGTAGAAAATCGACTAAGAAATGGAGAACACAGCAAAGAAACAGTTGGGCAATGGTGGGATTAGTGGTAATTCCTAGGTACAAAAAAGATTGATGCAATCCAAAACCTCAATATATTTCCCAAATGTATATAATAATGCAAGTTCAAGAGCTGCTTCAAGGGCAGAAACCAAATTGGAGACCTTTTCTTTGACTGAACAGGCTTAACCAAAGAAAGACAGTGTGGCATTTCCTTTACAGCCCTGCTAAAGCTGTAGCTCTATCAAAGCTGGAGCCAAGTGATATGATATGATAGCTAAGCAAAGCAACTGGCTACTGAATGATGGTTGCTCAAGATCTTTATATGAGGACAAACATTTCTGTTAATGGCTAGCATGGTTTAGGAATAGAGAGCAACCCACATAGATTTGAAAGAAGGAAGCAGAATAGCAATTTCTATCACATGGCTGTATGTTGGCTAAGGAAGAAAACTGCCCTGGTAATCAACCAGACTTTCCCTTGGCTCCATGGTGAGCACACCCCAGAGAGCCACTGTGTGAAAGAGAGGACAAACTTTCTCCTTCCCAGGAGAAACACACTCAATTCAGGCACAAGGCCTCAGAGCTGAGCTAGCTGGCTGCCAAGGCAGTCTGAAACAGCAGCAAAGTGGGTGGTGTCTAGCGAAGAAGGGACCAAGTTTGGAGGAAGAGGGACAGAGGGGTGAAACAGTTGAGTTTTGAGGGATAGGAATACGTTTGGCAGGGTTTTGACAGCAGGCTATGGCTATTGCCTCAGTAAGCCAAGCAAAGCATGGGAACCTCAGTGTATGCACACAAAAGGAATTGTTACTATTATGCCTATTCCAGGGTGATAATCAAACACATACCTGCAGGTTGGTCTGAAACTACCTCCCCTGATCATCCTCACTTCTTCCAGAAGCCAATTAAGAGATGCTTAATTCTAAAAGAATTAAGAGATTTCCCAAAGAGATGCTGCATGAAACAGAGATTTTTCTGAGACTGGTAATGGTTGTCACTCCAGCATTAATCATAATGAATCACGCTTGGGCTCTTGGTGAGCTCGTATTTTCAAAGAGATGTTGGTTCTCAATCCATTCATTAATATTAATTAGCACAAAATCACGTTTCATTTCCCTCTTATGTGTCCAACCTGCAGCATCCTTGTGTGTCCTGTGCTAACGAACCAGATGCCTTTTATGGCTGGCACAAAATAATTAGCTAATAGTTGAAGAATACATATCTCAAGTTAGTTAAATATTTATGCCAGAGTTTTTCCATTTTGGCTCCCAGCCCTCATCTGGGGGTTGCAGTGCAATTTAGGAAGGATATGAGAAAGTTCTCGCAGTTGTATGCAGCAAGCTTTAATTATACATTCTCCATATGGATGCGAATGTTTGATGTTATACAGATGTTGGCAACAAATTGACCACCAGGTACTAGAGCAGAAATAGCAAACTTCAGCAAGCAGATCAAAATCTAATTCCCTTGTTATGACTGGATGCTGCATAATGCAACAGTTACTCTTTTGCTCCTGATCCAGCCTCTTTTACTCAAAGACCTCTTCCAGGCAAAGGAATAGAAGTGGCCAGGGCTGGAGAGAAGGCACACAGGGCTTGCAAGTAACTGGAAGCGAGATCCTGCCCCTTCCCTAGAGCTGATTTCTGGCAGTGGGAGAGGTGTGTGACTTTCTGTGTCTTCAGATTTTGTTTACAACATCCCCAGATCTTTTGCTTTGTCTTCTGGATCCCGCTCATACACCCATGTGCTGTAGCATGAAAGAGCCAGACTGCAAGCCAGGCCCCTGTAAGGAAAAGCAGAATAACCATGTTTGGGGATGCAACAATAACCAAGCTGCTGCATGGTGTGTTTCTGCCAAGCCGCTCTCTTGCTGTAGATGTTTGGCACTGTGCTGCGTGAAGATGCTGGGCAGAGAAGCACGTTGCACTGAAAATTAGCTCCAGCAGAAACACTCAGCACCTTGCTCCGGCTGGCTGCTGACGGAAGCTGGGACCACACAGATGCTTTCAGGAAGAGCAGGGACATCCAGGGATCCTCTGAGTTGTATGGGATACGGAACTCCTGGTGTTGCGTGAAATCAAGGAGCATATTCCCCCCTTCTGACAGCCAGTGTCATGTGGAGCTGTGTTTGTGCGTGCAATTCCCAGTGCACCTCCTACCAAAGAAGCAGAGAATGAAGCTGGCAGGCAGGGATGGTGAAGGGCTGTTTGTTAGCTGCATTTATCCTTGAGGATGTGCACGGAACATCTACTCTATTTTCTACTTCATACATGAATGACATTGATATATGTGGGCCTGGTGAAGGCTGATTTTTGTTTAACTAACCTACCTCTCCTGTCTCCTGTCCTTCCACTCTTACCAGTGTAGACAGGGTTTGCTTTTGCCTGCTCGGAAACTCAGAACCCCCAAATTAACTGTAATGTCTTGAGCACATAATTATATTGAGCTAATCACTGTGATACCTAGGCACTTTTACTCTCAGCCAGGTTCAGTCCCTGAGCCAGATTTGGTGGGGATGCAGTTCTACTGAACCTTTCATTCTCTGGAGCAGGTTTGGGCAAGGAAATGGTGAGGAAGGAAGGGGTAGTGTTGGCTAATGCCTGTGTTAGAAGTCATACCAGGAGAAAAAGTGCTTTTGATCAGTTCTCACATGAGTATCACACCCTCTAATCAGATGAGATGAGATGGCTGCCTTGTGAGCTGCACCTCGGTCATGCGAAGGAGCAGCGATCCATACTTTTTCTATTTCACCTGCAACTCTCATGCTCCTGCCTTTGAGCTTGCCTAGTTTCACAAGTAAGCAGGAATGGGCTTACTCACTTGTTAGATGAAAAGACTTCTAAGAAATACGTGGGTGCTCTAGTAGGTAGTGCTGTACCTAACTAAACAAAGCCCTTCCCTTTGAGTCAGCCCATGCTTTGGCGATCCAGCCTTTACAGGCAAGGGGATTTTTATATTTTCTTTGGGCTAAATTATGAAAACCATAAAGGATTTCTCAAGGTTCCAGCTAAATTGCAGTTTTTGCCATTCCAATCTGCTCTTCCATCTCTGCAGGCAAAAACAACTGCATTTTCCCTGCCACTCCTTCTGTGCTGTGAAATAGCTGTCATGCTCTACCCCAGAGTTAGCTGCATTGTTGCGGGGGAAGAAATGTTTTTTCTGCCCATGCACGAAAATGAATAGATAAATCTCTTGAGATGAAGAGGCAGTTATTTTGTCCTAAAGAGTGGGAAGTGGATGGAGGAAACAGAGGGGAGTCTACAGTGAGCTACAGCTTAAGAATCAGTGCAAGATATTTATTCCTTGCAGAGGCAAACGAGAGCAGTTCCACAATTTTTCTTCTCCTAGGTCAGGAACACAGGAGTGACACCACAGTAACTCACTTCTTTCCTCCTGAGAGAAGGCAGCAGTTTAAACTTACTGTATTTAATAAGGAGGTGAGAGACAATACAGCAACAAAATAAAACCTCTGCCCACAACATATGGAATGTTGTGGAATGGGGAAGAGGTTAGTCAGAAGTCCAAATGCTTGAAAAGTGGAAAGCAGGAGTGTACTGGTTACAAAGCACTTACTCCAGAGCTGTCCCTGAACTCAATGAATGCACTCTTTCTTTGGTTACCTACAGCTTTAAAGTTTTCTGCTGTGGCAGAAAGAGCTCTGCTCTTTGCATTGCAAAGGATGCAGGCACTAGAAAGGAGGAAACCAAAGTAGTTGTGGCTCAGGGGTGAGATAACCCTGCAGGGTTTGTATACTACAATAAGTCTATCAGTAATTGGCAAGACCTTGCTCGAGAGAATGCTTGTGCTGGAGCACTCACCAGAGCAGAGAAGCAATGCACAGGGAGGGCTCTTTGGGCCCTAAGAGCTATCCTCTGGATAAGGAGGGAGTTAAAGAGTAGGGAGTGGACCAACCTGAGAATGCTGACAAGGCAGCTACTTGCTTTTCCATTGCTCTATAAACTTTTGTCAAGGTGCAATATAGACATTAGCCACACTGCCCACGGCATAAGGGGCCAGGTTCTCATTTGCACTGAAGCTGAGTGGAGACCTGTGCACGTTTCTGTTACCTATGCTCTGTGCTCAAGGGCAGAGTAGCTGATCTGCAGCCCCAGGATGCTAATGAAGAGCTGGGAGGAGGGTTTCAGTGGGATATGTGCTTTCCCTTCTCTTCTGGAAAGTGTCTCCTCTGTTCTTTGTTAAGTTGGAAAGAATAGAGCATGGAAAAAAGAGGTAAGCAAGCAGCTCTGTAGCAAAAGTTCCTTAGTAAAGGAAAAATCCTCCCTTGCAGTCTGGTGAGAATAACACACGGTGCTCTAGTTACTGGGGGCACGGGTGAAGGGAGCTAGTGAGGATGCCAGAAAAAGAGTGCAGCAGGCGTCATTGCATGGTGGTGATCTACTTTTAAGTGATACCAGAAAAACCTATTAAATATATAACCTTAGTGGCTAGAAAAATGTGTTAAGAGGTTTATTCATGTAGGAAAAGCTTCGTCTTATAAATATAGATAAGGGCTTCTTTTTTCTTCTTCTTCTTTTGGATTTCCTATACAAAAAACATATTTGGACTGTAATTTCCCTTCTGGGAAGCTCTACCTAGTTATGCTGCTTTCTGTCTGGCAGGACTGCGAAGTCCATGCTGCAAATGGGATAGCTCAGTGTGATGAGTTCTTCCTAACATGTATCCCACTACATCCTGTTCAAAGCCCCATCCTGCAAAACTTTATGCATGTGCTGTCCTGCAAGAAGACTGGTTGTTTCACGAGCAGATGTAGGACCACTGTGTGCTGAAGGTTAAGGATAGCTGTTGTTCTTTTCAGGATGTACCTGCTGCAGGCTGGCCTGAAAAGGAGGGAAAGATACACAAAATATGGAGCAACAGATCCCACTCTTCTGTTTTTTCCTTCTCTCTCTCAACATAGGCACTTTCATTTCAGGCCCTACAAAGCACCTCAGGTGGAAATACTATTGTGGAGATTAAGTAAACCTGCTGTACTTCAAGTTACCACCTTCCTTCCTTAACAACTTTCTTGCCTCTTTGAGAGGGTAGAACAGGACCTCTTTCAGCTCCCCAGCTTCATCTACCAGCACAAGTCTAACCACTACCTTTATGTTGAACATAAGTCAACCTGTGTCTCATCTTTACATCCATCTTCTTTAGTCCAAATTAAAATCTAATTCTGTTTCTTTGTTGTTTCTTTATAGATGGCTGTCAAAAGCTCAAGCTCATCAATGTCCATTCTCAGCATTCTGAGCAATGCCAAGCTCAGTCCTGCCCACCTAGCATCAGCCTTTTACAGTCTCCTCATACCACATGGCCAGCACTCAGGGCTACCACACATCTGGTCCTTCTACCCTGGCTGCCTTGCTGTCTTCCCATCCACACAACCTTCTCCTGTGTTATGTCGCTTATGCGTAGTCTTCCCTAGCCATCTGTGTGCCAAACCACTCACTGAGACTCCTGACATCATATAACAGCCAGAGCCTTTTTCTCTGTCCTCAATAGGGGAGCTATGAAGACATCCCTCAAAATGATGCTGGACTGGGTCATCCCCCTTGTGCTTGGCTTTTTGGCTCCCTCTCATTTGCCTTGACTTCCCACATCTTCACAGCTATCCAGATGTCCTTTTCCAAATGATTTCAGAGGCATGGAAGCCTGTGCTAGCCTTCCCTTCACAGTTATTCAGACAAACATTGTTGGGTTGTACCTGTATGGCTGCTTTTGCCACTGTGAACATCCACAATACACTGTTGTCATCCTTTTTCACACCTCCTCTAAGTTCCTGTTGTGTGTGTCTACAAACAAGTAAACTAAATAACTGCAAATGTAGGCACTCTTGTGGCTTAATCATGATGACTAACATTGCCTCATGGCTTCTTTATGTTCCCCTATCCACATCCATCTGCTGTTGCTTTGCTTACTGATCGATAGCTGTGAATCAGGGCATTTCCTCTTCCGTTCTCCAACCCAGTCCATGCCTGTTGCTCCTAGGGGCTATGACAGCTTCCAAAATCACGCCATTCCTCAGAGACAGGGCAAGGCATGTCCTGCTGGTACAAGGAAGCTTCCTCTTATGAATGTTAAGGACCATCCCGTCCATGTGATTTGTGAAATAACATGATGACACCAGGCTTGCATTATAATGCCGT
>JANHGB010051304.1:623-21982 GCA_026283785.1 Coracopsis vasa
TCCTCATTACAAATGTGACAGGATGGGAAAAAGTTCAGAGATGGGTAACTAGGATCCTCAAAGGTGTGGAATGGCTTTTATGCCAGAAGCAGCCTCCAGGACCATCCAGCCCAGGAAAAGATGTATCCAAAGACAAATGTGCTAGAGGCTCACCAAGTGGCATGGGAAGGTGGGTAGGGAATGACCGTTGATTGCTCCATGTGGGCCTGGTGTCCCCCCAGGACCCAGTGACACCAGAGGGTGGCCAGGGCAGACCTGGCAAAAGGAAATAGGTCTTCACAGAGACGGAGTAAAATATTCACATTGGATCAACTGGGTGACCTCCAAACATCCAAACATCCAAGGCAAGCTTTTAAATACCAGAATAACCCTTTGGATCAGGAGCTGCAAATTTTCGAAGGCTGGAAGAATATTCTGGGAAAACATGCCTAACCTGTTCTTGTACTCTTGCTTATGTGTCCACTATGATCATGGTCAGAAGCTCGATACTGGCTCATGTTGACAAATAGTCTGACTCAGTATGGCTACTCTGAAGTCTCTGATGATATATATATGCCACAGGTTTCCTTGTATATTTTCTCTTGCCACAGCGCAAAAGCTGCATCAGGCCACTCCTGGTGCCTCCCTTCTCTCTGCTTTATTGAGACAGCTGGCCAAGATGAAGCTACATGTTTCTATGCCTCCAGTGACTGTCTCTTCCAGAGGTCACTATCTTCTCCAAGGCAGGTCAGGCAATAACAGCCTCCAGCCCCAAAACAAACATATGCTGTGTGACTACATGTGACTGATTTGGGGTCTCAGGTTATGACTGCTCTCCTCTCCCATGTGCATTGGTCTTGGATCAAAACCTTGTTACTTTGCAGGTAGAACTGGCACTGGTAGCTCCCCAGAATATGCACTGCATGTTCAGCTTCTCTGTTTCTGCCCTGAGGTACACTCTGGTTGTTTTTGAAGAGTGTAAAAATAATCAATAATAGATTAAACTGCACGTTTTCTTCAGGCACTGGGTCTGCTTACACATAATGAGGGTTTACGAGCTGAGGAATGCACCCCAAAATTACAGAAACGCTTTGGTAAACCTGAATCTAGATTTTTTCTGTATCTGCAAGTTCTGTGATACCAATTTTATCATGGGTAGTAGCTAAATTTAAATCACTAGCACTGATTTGGATGGGTTTGCTTTTATCCCATTTGGAAACAGAGGGCTAGTCCCCCCTTACACTACTATTTCTTAATGATGTGCTTTTGTCAGTGAAGATGAGTTGGTAAAGACACGAGGATTACATTTAAATTCAGCTGTATTTGTAGTTTAAACATGCGGGAAATGAGATGAGGGGAGGAAGAGCTTATGCTAATCCAAACAAATGGGAGAGCTCGTAACGTCTTCACATGGTTTATTTGAAATCGCATTAAATTCTGTTTGCAACCTGATGCATCTGTGAAACTGGGGGTGCCAAAATACACTCACCTTTTGTAATACAACTGCTTCTGGTCTTTTCATGAGCATGTGCAGCCATGGGGATACTTAAGTCATGTGCTGCATATGCAAAGTACAATAGAATTTATTAAACAACTAATCCATAAAGCCCATATTTTAAATCATTCAGGTGAGCAAATGAAGGCAGAAAGACAGAAATGATCAGCTTGTGGCCCTACAGCAAACCTGCCTGAGCTGGGATGGCAGTGCAGGAATATGACATTACTCTCCCAAGCCCTAATTGTCCTCCCAAGGCTGCAGTAAGTCTGTACCTTGGTGTTCCAAATGGGTGATTAAGCACAGTCAGCACTGTGTCTCCCAGCTCCAAAGGAGAGATTACTTTGCAGAGGAGAACAATGCTGCCTGGGAAACTAATTAATCACCTCTCTCCTCTTTGAAAGGCAGTATCAGTCCTGTTTCACACCACTCAGTATATGCTCATGTGCCCCTTGGGCTTGGCTGTTTCTGGGAGGTGATGCTGGTTCCCTCTGCCAAGTGCTCCATCACCCCTACTCATATCCCATCCCGGCTGAGGGGGACAGTTGGTCTTGAAGCCATTGAGGAGATGAAAGACACAGAGCCCCTCTGCCCTGAGAAAAAGATTTGCCTTTCTAGTTGCAGAGCTGGCTGGATCAGTGCTTCTACAAGTGGAGTTCTCTGGTCTGTGCTAACTTCATCTTTCGCAAGGTAAAAGAAAACAGATAGAATAGGGGTACTAGAAGAAAATATCCTGCCAGGGATTGGTGGGTTGGCACTCTTTGAATGGGGAGCTGCTCCCATTCCGACTCTGCAGATACTGTCCGGATCTACAAAAAGAGGACACTACCCTACATGTATTAACCTTTTGTTGGCCTAATAAGCACTTTTGTGAAGAATCAGAGAAGGCAGCTCACCAGGTAGTTTTTTCTGCTCCTTGGTAAGCTACCCCAGCACAAGACATCAAAATGACGCTATGCATATCCCTCATGAAGCCATTCAAAACTGCATGCAAACTCCTTTTTCTGAACAGAATGTGTTGTAATCTTTTTTTCTTAGGAAGTCATCCTTTACATCAACATATGTATTCAACTGATTGTTTCCCTAAGAAATAAATACACATCAGGGATTTTTGGAGGCTTTTTATCCACTTTTGTTTCTATTCCTCCCTCTTACTCCTTTAAAACAAGCCTGCTGGCCTACATTTGCAATGCTGATAAAAAGTGTAACAACATTTCCAATATTAAATATTTTTGTTGAAACCATCTTCAGAAAATAATTTTTAATGAAACACATTTACTACTTCTCATCTCTGTGCGATCTGATTTCCTGACTCCTCAAAATGACAAAAAACATTTGTCTGTTCAGAGATGCTGGCCTAAAGCCCATTACACCCACAAGCTGTAGTTTTATCATATGAAATGTTTGCCTAATTCTCCATACCATGGAATTATAACCTTAGTTAAAGGAAGAAAAAAATGCTGTTACATAAGCAATCCCACCAGAACATGGAATTAAAGTACAAATCCAATTTAGGCAAATCAGAGGAGTGGGCACGTATTTACTTTCTGAGATTACCTCTTGGCAAGTGCTGAGATACCAGAGGTAGAGGTGCTGCTATAAACAGAAAACTCAGAATGTTGGAGCTAGAGCTGAACTGCTCCAGAGAATACCAGAAAATACTTCTGCCTCTGCTTTCTAGTACTTGCCCTCATGCAAGTGTAGCAGGTACCCATGTGCAGCATGGGATAAAAGAAAAAAGGATGATAGTGCCTCGTTGTGCAAGATGCAAAACAGTGCAGGTAGATGTTAAATTACCTCAACTCTTGATTTCAGTGAAAGCTAAAAGTGCTTTGTTACACCACCGGATGAGGCAGAAGAAGGAGGATAATGTGCTCAAGGCTTTCAAAAAGAAGCTTTGCACATATGACAGCTTTCTCTTGTTATGGATGGGATGTGACACAGGTGGAATTTCCTGGTGAATTGCAGGTATATCTGCAAATCGATTGCAGCAATTCCAACAAATAACATGACATTTTTCTCCCCTTTCTCTTACAAATCACTCATTTGTGTCCTGTAGGGTAAGGAGTATAATCATCGCCCAGTCGCATTGTTCAGTACAACATTATGTTTCTTTCTTTCTCTGGTGACCTAATCTAACAATGTGCAAATAGTTCTTGGTTTTAACTGTATCTACTTTGTACCTCCTGATACCACCAACTCTTCACAAACAATAGATGAACTCTTTCTGCAGCTTTCTTTTTCCCCAAAATTGACGTGGCAGCTTCATTTTGAATATGCCAGTATTTCCCAAACTCACATTTTTCAGGGACATTACATTCTGCTTCTCAGCACACCCTGACATGCTCCTGCCTTAATGATACTGAGCAGCGTGGGGGCCCATCTCTTATCACACACTTCCCTTGCCAGCTTCTCAGCCTGTCCCACCAGCAGAGCCCAATTTGAGGGCGATGTCAAATTCCTGCTCAGGAATGCACTGTAACAGTTGGGCATACGCAACTGTCTTTGTCCAGGAAGGCACAGTCCCCTATTTATGCTGCTTCCTTTTGTATGGGATAAATAAATGTTCATTGATGGTGAGAAAAAGTACAAGAATGAACTTGCTTCTGTGCAGCCACAGTTACAGCTGGTGAGTTTGTGCACAGAGAGGTGGGAGATAAGACGTGCTCCAAGGGAAGGGCTTAGAACACAGCCCGTGCCCTGTCCCCAGAGAAATGCTGTGACTACACTGTCCCTGGGTCACCCACGTTCTCTTTCTCTCTTCCACTTCCTCTCTTCCACTTGGTGTTCAGCAATGACAAGTGAAGAGTGACATCTTCTCCAGAAGCACGAGTGCCCCAAGTCCTATCTCTCCATGCATTACAGCCTGGGGAGGTGAAAGATGCTGACCTAGGTTGTCCTGTGTAGGTAGCAGTCTTTTGCCACCTGCCTGAAAATGTTTTCTTTGGGCTACTTTGGAGCCTTCCTGTTGGTATGCTGACTCCGCCAAGCACCACTCCTGCAGCTGCAGCACAGGTCACCAAGTCAACCTGGCACTGCCCTGCCTTGGGCTTGGGCCTTAATGTGAGTGAACATAGCTACCACTTCACAGAGGATCTCAAAACAGAGAAGAGCAGCTGACCACATGGTGATATGTGAAAGAAGCCCCCATGAAGGCAAGCACTGCTCATAGAGAACCCTGCATCAATGGTTGTGGCAGCAACCACACTCACTGTTTTCCAGCACATAAGCATGCTGCAATAGAATGGTGAGCATGGTTGTGAGTGGTTGCTCATTGCAGCAGCACCAGCATTAGACAGATAGAGCCCATGAGCTGTGCAATAGGACATCCCTGAGCTGTGCAATAGGACATCCCTGAGCTGTGCAATAGGACATCCCTGCTCAAGAGGGAGGTATCACTGTCTCAGGACTTTTCATCCTTGGACAGACTGGTGGCTGCCTGGCAAACAAGATGCTGGTGAGGTGCTGTTTGCCAGGAGAAAAGGAAGTCCATGCAGCACAGCCAGCCCAGGGTGAAGAGAGGTCCTCGGCAAGGGCAAGCAGGCTAATGAGAGAAGCAGGTCCGATTTAGCAGATCCCGCGCGCGTCACTGAGCATATAAGCACTGCAAGGGCGTGCACCTGTATTCAACAAGAGCCTTATGCAGCAGCTAGCTCAAGGCCTCCTCTCTCTGCTGAGCTACTGTGCTTCTCCTCTTTGCCTGTGAATGGCTTTCTTCATAAACACCTACCAAGAATACACACAGCATATGCATCAGGGAACCGGCTAACTCCTGAGGACACAGTGAATCAGCTTTTAGAAATGACAGCAACTTCTTTCACCTGTTTCTTTCATCTGTTGGAGTAGCTGAAACAAATTAGCTACTCTACTGCTTTAAATGACTGATTAACTTCAACAGAGAGTGTGTTTTTGTCATGTGAGGTTTGTGGGGAAAAATATTATTGTTAGTTAGATCAACCGGTATAGTTTGAAAAGTAGCCAAGGTTTGGGGCATTGGTTTCTTTTTTCAACCTGGAGTAGAAGGAGCATAACTAATACATTTCTTTTGCAATACAAGTGAATCAAAGTGATTTCTTCTTCTGTTTTGATGGAAGTTTATATTTTTTGCACCTGATTTTCACATCAGGTAAACATCAGAAAAAAACCCAAAAAGTTTTGTTTGAATTAGTAATGGAATAAACTTACTCAAAAGAAGTGTTCACAACCAAAGGTCATTTTGCCATGAAGGTTATGTATTTGTGACAAAAAATGCATGTTCCAGACTAGAAAAAGTTAACGAAAACTCCTTGTTCAAAGAACATACACTCATAGCCGTATTCAAAACCTATTGAAATCAGCAGCTGTATCTCAATAAGATCCAAATGACCTTTGAACAGGTTCCTTTTAAAAAGAAAAGAAAACCAAAGAGCTGTTACAATGAAACTTCCCCTTCATTAGCTCAATTAACAATAATGATTGAAAACACTTAACTCCTTTTCAGGCTCTTCTTCATTGGTTTTTGCAAGGAGCAAAGTAAAAGTGACCATATTAGTGTGTGTAGTTACTCTACACCCTAAAAGTTCAAAAGAGACTTGTTGCCAGATACTCCAGGTTGCACTGTAAGGCTTCCAGCAGCTCTGGAATACGGATCAGAAATGCAATTGATTTGCACCCACTGCTGTAAATTCATTGTTTCTCTCCTGTCAGTCACTGTCAGGGGTAGTGTAGGAGAATGGCTGAGAAGCAGATGGCTTCATCTAATAAATTTTGCAGGCTCATTTTTAAGCAAGTGAAGCAGTCAGCACTGACGGTGCTACGTAAAAACCCTTCTGCCTGTCCTAATCTCTGTAGCAGCACTGAAAATGCATGTGTGTCCCTGCTGGTTGGTAGGTCAGTCAGGTAGGCAACACCAGCTCCTGGTGGGACTGGTGATGGCCCATTTCTCAATTCCCAAAACAGTGATGCAAGTTTCTCCTTCTATAGCAAATATCTCCTGGAGGAGCCAAGAAGAAACCTGGTGGATGGGAGGAAATAAGAATATATTCTTCTTCAAACCATCAGCTTGCACCTACTTTGATGTTCCCTAATACAGCAATGTGTAGAATTGTCAGGTCCTCTTCAGTATGAGTAAAGCAATGGGGACTAATTGGTAAAAGGTGCTGCTGGTGGTTTTGCTATTCTCAGTGGGATTCTCTTTTTCACTTCCTGATATCTCTGGCAGCTGTTCTCAGCACTAGGTCAGGAAGGTCCAAGCAAAATGCTGAATATGCCTCAGAATCACAGAATCATAGAATCACAGAATGGTTGGGGTTGGAAAGGACCTTAAGATCATCCAGTTCCAACCTCCCTGACACGGACAGGGACACTTCCTACTAGAACAGATTGCTCAAAGCCCCATCCAACCTGGCCTTGAACACTTCCAGGGACGGGGCATCCACAGCTTCTCTGTGCAACCCATTCCAATGCCTCGCCACCCTCACGGTAAAGAACTTTTTCCTTATATCTAACCTAAAATTCCCCTGTTTAAGTTTGAACCCGTTTCCCCTTGTCCTATCACTACAGTCCCTAACAAAGAGCCCCTCTCCACCATCCTTGTAGGCTCCCTTCAGATACTGGAAGGCTGCTATAAGGTCTCTACTCAGCTTCTCTTCTCCAGGCTGAATAGCCTATTTTCTCAGCCTGTCTTTGTATGGGAGGTTAGGCAAACCCGCTTTGCAGCTATGGCAAGCACCTTTTCTCTAAGGAGAATTCAGTGAATCAATTCTTGCTGTCAGTAGAATCCAGGGGAAAAAAAAATCTGTCCTCATGGGTTCATGTAAGTGAAATATTTAACATATTCTGGAGACAAAAGTTAGTTTTCTCACATTTCTCCCATGTTATGAAGAAAGTAGTAGTGCAAGCTTATTCATGAGTATATGAAATTGATGGGGAATAATTATGCTATTCCGGGTAGTAGCAAAAATGGTTACATTTTAGTCACTTTTAGCCTGAGAACCACTGTGGAAATAGTCAGTCAAATGTTTAGAAAATAGATTATTGATGAAGAAAGGGTTCCTGGAGTTTGTGTGTCAGAACAGTCTCCATTTTCAGAAGGTCTGCAGAAAGTTTAGTGTGAGGTGTCCCTGCCCATGGCAGGAGGATTGGAACTAGATGATCTTAAGGTCATTTCCAACCCTAACTATCCTATGATTCTATGATTCTATGAAAGTGGATTCGATTGACTATATATTCTTTTACATTTTATGTAGCATATACTCTATATATTATAGAAAATATATATAATGATATAATACATTTTAAATACATATTATTTTTTATATATGTAAAACATGAAGTGAAACAGGGAAATTATTGTTACACTTGTTTTGCCTCAGGACAGAAAGCATGTTGCAGGGTACTCACCGTATAACTAGGCAGCTAGTCTTGCAGGACTTCACAATTATCCAGGAGGAAAAGGAAAAATGTCGAAGAACTGCTAACAGAGTTTCAGAGCAAAATCACATCAAGATTTATTCTTCAGCTCACATTGCAGTTATATGAAAATTTTGAATTATTTTTAAGCAATAAATTCCTGACTAAATCTGAAATGTTATTGGTTTGCTTTCTGTCTGTATTCTTGTATAAAAGCAAACATTTGGTTGAATATTCTTGAAAAGCTATTTTCGGTATGTATGACTATCCACAACTTGCAAATCTTACATATCAAAATGCAACTCAGCACTTCAAACATCGTTTAAATACCATCAGACATATATAATCACTTCCAGGTTGCAGAATGCTCCCTGTGCAATGCTAAAGATTTTAAACAGAGAACCTTTGCCGTGAAATCGGCCTTGAAAAAAATAGTCATCGAACATCTGATAAAAGGGCACTCTGCTCAAAGACAGAATGCCTAATTCACTGACAGATAGAGCAAAACTCTTGGTACCACTATGGCATCTCTCATGGGCTTAGAGAAGCCCTGGTTAAACCAGTGTCAGATGCAATAGCTATAGACATAATTAATGCAAATTATGCAGTGCTGCAAGAAGATGGGGTTTCTAGAGCTCATGTTCGTTGCTGGCCTCTGAGACTCCAGGCTGCACCTGTTTGTATTAAGTATCTATTAAACATGTCCTTTATACCTTGTCATATGCTTCTAAGTTTTCGTGTTAAAGATCAAAAGCAGCTGATATCTTTCACCTTCAAATAGGTGTGAAATAGGTGTAAATTCTGGGACAGGTAAACGGAAGAAAAGCAAATCACCTTCTCAAACTTCATATTTGGAACTACTAATATAGTATTAGAGATGGTGTTTTGTGATACAGACCGCTGATAACTGTCTCTCCAGACATGCTTTCCTCAGAGAGAGGAAGAGAACCCATAACCTCAATGACCAAAAGTACCTAATACAGCCTATATGCCCCAGCACTATGGATGTACAGGTATAAGGACTTCCTTACATTAATCTTCTTTCCTAACTAAAAATATTTCACCATGGATGTGAAAATAATGTAGAATCCAAATAATACTTTTAATAAAATAGTGGTAGGATTCAAACCCTGCTGTGTTTGCTTACTGCAAAAAAATACTTTGTTTTTGTGAAGAGTCAAGTAAGACATGGCACTGTATAATTTGCTTGCTTTCAATGTATATGGATTGAGATTACACTTAATTACTGGTTATGGAGCAAACCTTTTGAAACTGGAACATTTTAAGCAGTATTCAAAGCAGAAGGTACAGGGTTTTGTGGTTTCTTTTGTGTATTTTTCTTTCAGCAGGTATTTGGCCTATGAAAATAGGGCATGTCAAGAAAGCAGGCTTGTGAGCCTTCTTCCAGATTCAAGAGATTTGGTCTATTATTGACATTTCAGCAGAGGCAGAACATCCAATTATGCTCACAAAGTACAGACATGCAATCCTTGCTCCAGGAGAAATATGCTTCAAAGCCCTGATCTGATTTACAGATGTGGGCAATTCTGTTGTTGCAGGTGATGCTATCGAAATCAGGGAAACTTCTCTCCTGATGCAGTTTCTAGCAGCTGGAGATGTGCTTTTTTGATTTGGCCTTTGAACATTATTTGAAATATGTTGTGATGCATTTACTTATGGTGGGTAACACATTACTCTGAGTAAACTCCCACTGACTTCAAGGAGTCTCCTCACAGCCCAAGGACCCGTTCTGCAGTCAAAACCTGGTCTCAGGCATAACGTATATTTTCACAATAAAAATTTGTTTTGAGCAGTGTTTGAGGAAACCTTTGTGGGTGACAGCCATCAGTATGTTTGGTGCTGCTTCCTATTTATTCTCAATACTGTAGGGAGGAAAACCAGCATCAACTCTTCTTTTGAGGCTACACGAGTCATCAGGAGCACCAGCAGTGCATTTCTCACAAGCTGCTTATGTGCATCACTCCCATCTTTTAAGGTTGAAGACTTTTTGGTCCCGATCAGTGTGCTGCCTTCCACACTTATGAGATCCTGTGAAGTTATTTCTGTGCATTGAGTGCATTTAGATGCCAGGACAGTGGGATGAAGTTTCTAGCCCAAATAAGACCCTTACAGCTAAGTTTAGAGAAAAGTCCACAATACCTTATTGATGACATCTTTTTTTTCTTCTCAGTACTGAATTCAATTTTTTCACTGTAGAAGTATAACAAAATGATTGGATTGCATATCCCATTTACCAGGATGTCATTCCAAGATAGTGACTGCCTGCTTTTAAAAGGACATAGACTCTCTTCAATCATCTCACCTGAAGGAGATACATGTACAGAAGCAGGTAAGAATTTCTATATTAGTTTTCAGTGAAATACTAGTAGTTATATGGCTGGGCGACTGCAAAACTTTGATCCGAAAACACCAACACTGTGTTTACAAATGCAGGGACTTCATCCTACTGAGATATTAGTTAACCTCTGTCGGAGTATAGAGGTATTTTTCATAACAGACAATTTCATACTGAAACCACAGTATTGTTCAACATAAATATAATAGAAACCAACCATAACCTTTCTTCTGGGGAAGGAGAGAAGGAAAGAAAATAAAAGCCTCTTTTTCCATCTTACTCGGTGAGGAATAAAAGAGTGTGGTCCCATGCTTAAGACTGAGATATAAATAATAGTCACTTTTTGGCCTCCAGCAAAACAAACCATATGTTTACACTGCAGCCACCACAGGTCGCATGAGCAAACCCAAGTTAGGCTTCAACTTGCTGGCTGGATATCGCTGCCAGGCCTGCCTTGGCAGCAGGGAGCTCAGCGCAGACTCACCTCTCCAATCAGTCAGCAACTTGGACAACATTGCTGCTGCACCTATGGTCTAAGCAGTGCCTAATCCAGCTTTGTCTCTTGGAGCCTCACCAAGGTAAGGAAACAGTACAGACAGGAAAAAAAAGGGAAAAATTAACAGTGAACATCGTAAAAATCAGTATTCTTGAGAACAAGAGCAGTCACAGAAGCTGCTCTGGGTTAACTGGTGAGCCACAGTTTAGAACTCTGACTCCCTTCGCTATGCAGGGACTCCGTTGATCTGATCAGGCTTCCCTTCTTCATTTCTCCTTTTGAGGCATGGCAGAGCTGGCTGTCCTGCATGCTCTCCTCATGACAATGCAGTGCAGATCACATGAAAACCCAGAGAAAGGGGAAAGATTGCGCCATCAGCGAGGAACTCATGAGGGAGGAGAAAGCAGAGCAAGGTCTTGGATGGCTCACACTGGGGTTTCAAGGCTCGCTGGTAAGTGTGGCCAGTGGTTACCACTCTTTCATTTGCAGTGTCTGAGGTCTGGGGGACCATGGATCTCAAGATACATGAGCAACTGGCAGTGTTTGAAGACTGAGCCACAGCAGCTTTAGCACAGTGTCCTTCCATATTTCATTCCATGGAAGGATCCTTTCATTAACACGTCCCCCAGAAGATATCAATGGCAGAAACACTGGTCCACACTTTTGCCCCTCGGACACTGTATCTGTTACACCCAACTCCTTACACTATTGATCATTGAATTCTGGTAGAGTCCATGCCACATTTCTCTTGTTTATCAGACAAAGGAAAATATGAGGACTAAACAAGTAATTTGGTCTCCCTTTGGCACTTCTTCAAACACCAGCATTTAGCATTCCAGGTAAGTGGCACACTTTAGGGTCCTTCCACAGGTGGTTGTGGTGGCAGCTCCTCTGCACCCTTGGGTGCCTGGGACCAAGCCACAGCACTGCACCTTGGCAGGCAGGCGCAGTAACTCCTGCACCCAGGACAAACTAAACACAGCAGAGTAATTCACAGCTAGGTGATACACAGTTATAGGCACAACCAGATTAAAATCAGGGTTATTCCAATACAGAATTATGGTGCAGTTTGTTAGAACAGTCAAAACCAAATGAGACCCACATTTCTCCTTCATTCCCGTGGCATACTGAGATCCTGTCTTTGGTGTATTTATCATTAATAAGTGGTGATTCAGGTGAAGGTTAGATCCTGCTCTACACTCTCCCTCCCACCCCAAGTCAGGAAAGTAAATATAGAAAGAACTCCACAAGAAAATTAGAGTATTATGTTTCTATAAAAGAATTTCCAGAAAGTAACAGGTGACTAATATTACTGATGCAACACAAATACAATAGGTGAATTTCAGCAGTAAATCACAATCATGATACATATGCCTTAGGGTATTAAGACGTGAATGTAAACTTGAGATCTTTAGAGACCTCTGATCTGTGTTCCATTACAGGGATCCAAAAGCAGTGTCTCATTAGAACAAGGCGGGGGGCGGAGGGGAATGATATAACAGTTGAGTCTTTAAAAAGCTGCTGCATTCTGCCATAGTTCTTACCAGATTTCTGATGTAATCATGAGCCCACAGCGTGAGATCTTGACACTGTGTTATGGTGATAAAATCCTTACTGAAAAGTTTCTGTGGTCTTGGTTTTCTTTCGTTATATTTAAACAGAGGTTCAAACAAAGAAGAAAATTACTGGGAATGGCCACAACCAGGTGAAACGACACACTTCTTTCTAAGACAACAGTCCAACTGGTTCCAACTGGATATAAGCAAAAACAAATCACCATGAGGAAAACTGGGGATTGGAGCAGGTTGCCCAAGATTGTTGTGCAATCTCCATCCTTGGAGGTTTTCAGAACACAGCTGGGTAAAACCCTGAGCAACCCGGTCTGATCTCAGAGCTGACCCTGCTTTGAGCAGGAGGTGGGACTAGAGATATCCTGAGGTGTCTTTTGACCCAAATTCTTTACGTCCATCTCAGTAGTGGGTGACAATCCTGCTTTGTTGTGATTTGTTTATTTTTTAACATGTAGACACAGGGGTTCCTTTCTTTTTGGGGAAAAATGAAACCTTTTGGACATTTACATGAAAATGAAGTGTGGGAGTGTCAGTTGCATCCATCTGAGCCTTCTGGCTAGGGTGGTGGCTCAAAAGGTGGGACACCCAGCTTCACATCTCTGCTGCATGACTCAGAGTAGAAGCTTGCACCCTGCATCACTCCAGATGAGTTGCAAATGGCACTCCATTTGGATCAATGTTTGTGTCAGCCTGCTAGCCATCCTTGATTTGTTTGTGGTCACCTTTGTGCTTTTGGCTCAGCATGGTTTGGGGATTAAGTCCTAAACTGCCTCCAAACCCAGCAGCGGTCAAAGGTGGTACAGTGCCTGCTGTGCCTTGGCCCAACCCCAGAGGCTGCTGTAACTTGTTTGTGGCCCCTTTTTGTTCGCAGGGCAGCTCTCTGAGACTCCACAAAACTCTGAGAAAGGATATGTTGCTGATTTCCTGTTTCTCCTTGGCACATACCTGGCACGGCCCAGTTCTGGAAGGTAAGTATGGGATAAAAGGAGATGTCAGCACACAGATCAGCCTCCTTTGCCACCTTGAAGCCAGCATACAGAGACTGCAAAGGAGCCCTAAGGGGGGAGCAGTGTTTTCAGCATCTCTCCGGGAGCCCATTCAGTACCTTTGGAGACTGAATACGCTGCGCAGAGCAAGAAGCTTTTGATGGCTAACCGTGCTCCTAAAGTTGTCTCCTTCTGCGGCTTCAAGCACAGCATTTCACCTCTCTGTTGCAATTTTTTCATCTGTAAAATTGGGATAATGACATTTTACTAACTCGCAGGACTGCTGTGAACTTTAATTAGAGCAGGGTTTGTAAAATGCTTTAATGAGGGAAAGCACTAAGAGCAAGTAGATTATTTGGTTAAGCTGGCTGATGTGGTGCTGCCAGACTTGCCCAAATAACTCAGGATCTGTATGTACACACCACAGATTGTTATTCTGTATGCCTTTAAAGATAAGCATTGCAGGGCTTGGGTCTTGGGCAGGCTGGATTCAGTCTGGAAGTGCCTCTTCCCATGAAGATTAGTGTACATCACTTACATTCACTGCCCACCTTGTTTTCCTTCATTTTGCAGACAGCAAACATCTTTGATCTACCAAGAGCCACTTTAAAATGAGATACAAAGCCAGATGGTGGGATAGTCTGCAATACCAAGGACTGAATGCAGAATGTCCTTTCTGATGCCTTGTTTCTGGGTATAGGGAAAGCTACTGGTACATAGAAATTGCAGGCAAGAAACTGAACGATTTCTGTACTGCAGTGGCAGGTATTACAAGGTGACAGCACTGCATCCTCTTCCTTAGTGTGTAAGCAGGAGTGGTGTTCTGTGAAGGAGCTGCTTTGTTTCACTGTCACCACACAGCCCCAGACCCTCCTCTGCCTTGGGCTGTAACTCATGTAAGGCAGCTGAGGCAGAGTTTCTCGAAGGAAAGGAAGCAGCGTCTCCAGGGTGAGCTGCAGGGAGAGGGAAGGGATTGCCCTGCCTGCTGTCTCCAACTCCTCACATGCTCTCAGACATCATGTCGCTATTTTCTTTACTCTGGGAAGCCAGCCAGCAAGGCTTTGGGCATCTGGCAGTACTCAGCAGAGGGGTGACTATCACATAAATCTATTCAAATACAGCGTCTCACAGGTATAAGTCCATCCAGACACTGTCTTTCATTTTGCACCTTACAGCAGGCAGCTGGTGATAACTGTCATCCTTGCATCTTTCTTCCAGTTTCTTTCTGCTTTTGAGCCAAGAAAGAATTAACTGCTGTGAGCTACACTGAACATCTGAGGAAGCTGATGGAGAAAGGCATCACCACAAGAGGCAGATCTGGAAACAGCAATTCAAATCTGACAATCAAAGGTAATTCAGGTCCAAGCTGCACCTCTGGTCCTTCAGGCAGGCAGTCACAAGGACACTGCTGGGACAATGTTCCTCTCTGTGGCAACCTTTCACTGTCCTTCTTCTACACCTACAGAGGTGCAGGTGCCACTGCAGCCTTGCCTGGGGACCATGACCCTGCCCTGCTCCCTCCCTGCTTGCCACTGCCTGCTTGTATCCTCCTGGAGCACGAGAAAGGACCAGTCCCTCCAGTTAATTCATATGGAGCAGTGGTGAGGCCTGGGACTCCATGTTCTTCTCTGAGGAAGATTTAATCTGTCCGGCTCTTATTACCACCCTGCTGCTCTTTGATCAAGGATTATTTAAGCTATTATTGAAATATGGTGCTCAGTCCTCTATTATGGCTGGTATTCACAGAAACAATACTTCTCTCTAGCTGAGCAAATAATGTCGAGCTGTTTCTTTTAGACAGAATTCCACATACTCACTTTATGTTACTTTCACGCTGCTGGTCAGGAACAATGGTACTTGTCCAGGGCTACAAATAATTACTGGGAATCATATTTTGGTGACATTTCCAGCAAGCTTCTACAATGGAAAACCTTTTGCAGCATTTTCGACTCCTAGGCATTTCTTTAGGAATCAGATATCCGACTGGCTTTCAGGTTTTTTATTCTGACAAGTGCAAGACTTCCTCACTGTGTTTCCAGTCTTTAAATTTTAACCATGTTTGCAAACATCAGACATCAAAATCAGTTTTTCTTTTGTCAGATATGAAAGATTATTGTCTGGAAAAATCAGCAGCCACTAATTAGCTAAATCCATGCTGTTTGTTTGAAGGATGTAGTATAGACACCTTGGCTCCCAGGTATTCTCAAGACTAAGTGTTAGCACAATACCTTCTTTTTAGGCAAGATTGTTCAGAGCAGTGGATACACAGTCAGAGCAATGACCACAGACCAAGACTGATGTATTTAAATGTTTGATGTGGCTGTTCAGTTTAGATACCTAGCATGGAATATAGATGGACATGCATTTTCAAAGGAGAGATGCTTAGTCCAGCCTGAAAAATCAAGCTGCTGAAGTGAGCTTCAAGTCAGGCACAACAAATTAGTAGATGCTATGGATAATCATGGACTTAGAGCAAAGTTCCTGACAAGTTTTTTCTTGTTTTTAAATTGTTCCTGAGAATCACAGAATCATAGAATGATAGAATGATTAAGGTTGGAAGGGAACTTAAAGGTCATCTAGTTCTACCTGCCCTTGTCATGGGCAGGGACACCTTCCACTAGACCAGGTTACTCAAATCCCCATCCAACCTGGCCTTGAACACTTCCAGGGTGGGTGTACTCTGCCACCCTGTTTTGTTTGTTTGCTTTTAATGAAGGTTCACACAGATATTTCCAAGGTACAGGAAAAATACTCCAAATGCTGCCCCACTTAACAGAGAGTATTTGCACTTGCTGAGATTTGTCATGCATTTGAAAACTATTGTGTGGCAAATCCCATAATCCAAATCATTGTTTGCTAATCCAATTAGGCATTTTAATTAAACTGTGCAAAGTTCAGTGCTGCTTTGAGTTTTTATATCTGGGGTTTGGTTCATTCTATTTTATAAGTTGGGGCTGTTCAGCCTGGAGAAGAGAAGGCTACGTGGAGACCTCATAGCAGCCTTCCAGTATCTCAAGGGGGCCTACAAGGATGCTTGGGATGGACTCTTCATTAGGGACTGTAGTGATAGGACAAGAGGTAATGGGTTCAAACTTAAACAGGGGAAGATTAGATTCAATATAAGGAAGAAATTCTTTACTGTAAGGGTGATGAGGCACTGGAATGGGTTGCCCAGGGAGGTTGTAGATGCTCCATCCCTGGCAGTGTTCAAGGCCAGGATGGACAGAGCCTTGGGTGACATGGTTTAGTGTGAGGTGTCCCTGGACATGGCAGGGGGGTTGGAACTGGATGATCTTAAGGTCCTTTCCAACCCAAACTGTTCTATGATTCTATTGCCATGGAACATATGCCACACTCCAGAAAACCTTACACAACACTACAGTAACCTGATTGAGACAACAATGAAATAGATTCTATGCAACTGTTGCTTTTGAGGAGGAAAATAAAGATCTTCATGGGCTGGTGATCTCTCAGACCTTCCCTTCTCAGCCCTTCTCTTCATCCTTCTCTTCTCCCCTCATGGGCTCCAAAGGTGAAGTCAGAGAAGATAAGAAAACTTGACTACTGTGCTGTGTGAATTATGTGATGTTAATGCATATTCAATTTGGTTTTCAAATAAAAGAAACTATTCTCACTCCAGTCCACATTTCTTATCACCACAACACCTCTTCAGACCTTTGATGGACACCTGTAGCACAATACTAGCCTGTAGCACAATGATGAGCAGACATCATTGGAACACGAGATAATAATTTGCCTGGTAGGGAGAAAAGTCAAAATTGAACCCCACAGGCTCTTGAGTCCTCTATCAACTTGTTTCAAACTTTCCAGCATGCAAAGTGTGAGCACATGAAGCAGGAAGAACAATTACTTCTAGTGTGAAATTACTGCAGGAAACAGTGAACATTAACAGAGCAATGCACATGTGTGCATATGCATAGTAAACCATGTGTCAAGGGAAATTTCTGCCTTTTGATACCAGCCTTCAAACAAGCCTTTCACTAGTTATAAACAGACTCCAGCTTCCACAAGTTTCAACCTGTATTTAGATTTTCATCTTGCCTTGTAAGCCAGAACTAGGTTACAAAATACAGCATGTCCCTTTTCCGGGGTCTTCCCCAGTGCAAAAGCACTTTATAAGTTATTTCCTTTACCTAGCCTTTTTCCTTTACATTTCTTTTTCCTTTATCTTTTATTTTTGTTTACCTAGTCCTTTTCCTTCACCTTTTCATCTTTTTTCTTCCTCAGTATTCATATACATATAATAATTATAAGGAGTTATAAAATTATAACTCTTTATAATAGCATAACTCTTTATAATGGCTTCCTTATTCCTTACAGCCATTTCAGGACTGATACTGGCTTTTAAAAAACTTGTATCATGAGAACCTGCCACTGTACATGTTCTTTGAAGCAATCTTTAACTCATAAGCAATTTCCAGAAACTGAACATACCATAACAGCAGATCTGATGTCAGGGCTGGTCTAAGAATGTGGAAAACTTCCTCTAAACTCCCTTATGTTCTGTCTATCATAGAAGCTTTAATTTTTAAAGGGAATGTATGTATGTATGGGTGCATTTTAGATATAAATCAGTTTGTTCTGGAAATTAAAACATGATTTCTAGCTGCTAAAAAATAAGGTTTCAGAAGAATAAGATTCAGCTTCTTTGCAAAACAGAACATTTTAATGCTATAAAATGGAACTCAAAGTGATGTCGGAAGGGGGTATACGACATGTGACTTAGGTCTCAGTGACTGAGGATGTCTCTTCAAGTCATCAAGCTATCCAAAAAGGAAATGTCAGAACACTGTGTCTGCATCCTATAGGAATGAGTTGAGCAGTGAACTTACATATATCCTTGGGTAAATCCAAAACTCACTGAGCAATAGAAAATATCACAGACTTCTACATTTTATTACACCCCTGACTGCAGGATTCAGGTGAATTGCTTCAGTTCTCTTAGTTTGCACACACAAAGCTGCAGAAAGCTACTCCCTCAACTCCTTACTTTTGAAACCTGCAAGAAATTATAAATGAAGATGACAAAACCTCTTCCTTGAAGGATTATACATTTCTCGTTAAACTTTAACTTCATTTAAAATCCATCCTTGATCCTCTTAAAGCATTTGCGTAAGTGAATGAGGGCTGTAAAACACGACTGAGGCTTTCCTCCTTGGGGAAGCAGCTTGACCAATTTACATATTTATTAAATATTTTATATTTTACCAGATTGTGTGCACTTCACAGTGTCACATCTTATATTTGGTCTGAGCACTGCATGACAGAAATGGCTATTTCCAGTCCCAGGAAAAAAAGATAATCTACATCTTCTGATTTGACCACTTCTTGGGGATTTGAGGTTTATTTCTGTATTTTACTCTGTTCTGCAAAATTTTAGCTTTTGAGTGTTCTGAAGTTGTGCTAGTCCAGTGCAAATGAATTTTCTGTGGGGCTACGCAACCAACCTCTCATTTTTACCTTGGAATGAGATTCAGCTTTCTAAGCATCCAAATTGAACTTCTGAACTTGTTTGATGGCGATTTTGGCTTTAAAGAAAATAAACACAAATCTGTTTCTAGCCAGAAATGCATATGTAGATGTGCTTTCCCTAAGGGTACAAGGATCTATCAAAACAGTGTTGATTTTTCTGGTCCAATTCCCCTCTCCCCTCCCCCTGTTGCTGTCAGCATCTTGAACAGAGACTTTTTCCTTTGTTAATAATGTACAAGACTAGGGCATGCTTGAGGTACCATAATTAAGGCTTCCTATGAACAGCCTCGAGTCTGGAGAGAGAACGGAGTAAGACCACGTACGTGATGCACAAGATGAAGGCATATGCTCAGTTTTGCTGCTGGACTCCTGAGTGCTGTGGAATAAACCCCTTTCCTCCATGTCTCCCCAATTCTAATGCAACCAGCATCCTTCATAGAGTGCTCTGAGGTGCAGCTGTTGAGAAGAGAAGTAGAAAACAACTTTATTTAGAAGCCAGGAGGAATTTCTTTGACCATCTTTTCTGCCATCTCTGTAAGGCATGACTTCCCTGTACTTAACCCTGATTTAAGTGCATCAGTTCTGCCTGTGGTAGGATATATTCTTTAGGGGAAATTACAACAACAACAACAGACAACCCCAAAAAGAAAATCAAAACACAACACACAAATTAACAGATTTAGAAAAAACATCTAACAATGAGGTCATTTGGTATAGCTTTCCAGTGGCAAATTATTTTCAGATCATGTTGACCTTCTCTACATTTTCAGGCACTGGATTCTGTTGTATTATCCTTTCTGTAGAAGACAGTATTGTTGTTGTAACTTTTGTCTCCATTTGAATTTTTGCATGGCCCTGTTATGCTGTTCCTTGCCCTTATCTTGACAAAACAAAGAGATCAAGCTCCTCATTGAAATCTTTTGGGTTTTCTTCCAAATGCAGAATCATAGAATATTTTAGGGTACTTTAACTGAGCATCCTTGAAACATAAATATTAGTAAATGGAAAAGATTTTCTAGTTGCAGCTACATTAGGTAAAAATTCAAAGGTGATAGATTTTTTTCTAACCCTAAACCCCCCCTTTGATGACTCAAGGAACCCTTTGCTCTTTTAACCATCATATTTATGTTTGGAGAGGGAGTTGAAACTCTGATCATGTCCTAGCTGTTTGGTGGAATAAACTGTGGTCTGAAATAGCCCTCTTTGAAGAAAAAGCCTAGGCAAGGGCTAGACCTTGTTACTATTTCCTCAGTTTGGGTGAGGTTGGGACAAATCTTTTTCAGAGTCATATCTTCCCTGGACAGAGAGCACATTATTCATCCTTTCCTCTTCATGGGTCCTCTGACAACCTTATCAATAAGGACTTCTTCCAGGTCACTGCACAATGAGTACAAAAGACAGTCTTTAAGATTCCACCAGAAACATACCATGCTAAAAATAGGTTTGCACTATAATTGCAATATATGAACTATCTGCTGACCAACAATTGCTCCATGTGATCTGTGCCATGCTATTTGTTGAATTTTCCACTTTGTTATTAAAATCTTACAATGAAATGTCTTATAGGAGTTAGGTATGAGAGATGAAAAATACCCTATGGGTTCATACCAGCAGCTGATTTAGCCCAGGAGTCTGTCTTTAACAGAGGCAGTGGCAGATGCTATTTAAAAATGCATTGTAGATTAAGCTCTATTATTTTTCTTAAATTATAAACTCACTTTAAATCGATGGTATTTCTTTTCTATAGATACATAATCTTGTTATTATCTGTCTTTAACTGCTGATGCTGCATGACTTTGACTGGAGCTAACACAGGTCTTTTAATATGAGAGCTAGTCAGGTGTGGATCTATATTCACAGCTTCTTTCAGTGATGAACATAAATTATATGCTAACTGAAGAAGAACTAGACACTCTCACAACACCAGAGCAAGTAAAAGGAAAGAGTATTTCAGACGTTCCTTTCCACTACCCTTTACCTTCCTTCAAGCTGACATGATACGTTGCTCTCAGAAGACGGCAAAGGACAAGATAAAAGTTTAGACTCCCTCATGGGTATGAAAGAGTCTAAGCCATTTGTGGAGAAAGTATCCATGCAGATACTCCAAGGGCTTTATGAGTAGTTATGAGTGCTCCACTTGCTATCCATGCTTTTCAGTCAATATATGGAGGAACATAGGAAAAAAAGAGATATTGGCAAATATCACTGGGGAAAGGCTTAGAGGAAATCTGCTGCCTTCCAGTTTGGAGGACAGACTGTTAACATTACAAAGCTAAGTTACATTGGAGGGAAAGGATGCAATCCAGAGGGACCATGACAGGCTTGAGAGGTGGGCCCGTGTGAACCTCACGAAGTTCAGCTGTCCAGTACATAAAGAGGCCTACAAGAAAGCTGGAGAGGGGCTTTTTACAAGGGCATGTAGGGACAGGATGAGGGATAATGGCTTTAAACTGAAAGAGGGGAGAATTAGATTAGATATTAGGAAGTTCTTTACTGTGAGTGGTGAGACACTGGAACAGAGAAGCTGTGGCTGCTCCATCCCTGGCAGTGTTCAAGGCCAGGTTGGACACAGGGGCTTGGAGCAACCTGCTCT